>JAVSCE010019882.1:0-52345 GCA_032199065.1 Smutsia gigantea
CCACTATGGAAACCCATCAAAAACCTAAAAATAGAACTACCATATGATTCACCAATTTCATTTCTGGTTTACCAGAAGATAACCAAGGCACTAATCCAAAAAGATATAAACACCCCTATGCTCATTGCAACATTATGTGAAATAGCCAAGATAAACAGAAACAACCAAAATCTACATTGATGAATGAATGTTTAAAGAAGATACTGTATGTATGTATATATATACACACACCCACATATGTACAGTGGGATACTACTCATCTATAAAAAAGAATAAAATCTTGCCATTTGTGATAACATGGATGGACCTTGAGGGTATTATAAGTGAAATAAGTCAGAGAAAGAGAAACATTGCATGATTTCACTCTTGCATGGAATCTAAAAATCCAAAACAAATGAACAAACAAAAGAAAACTTATAGATGTAGAGAACAGACTGGTGGTTATCAGAGGGGAGGCTTGAAGGGTGGGTGAAATAGGAGAAGACAGTCAAGGTGTACAAACTCCTAGTCATAAAATAAACAAGGAATGTAATGTGCAGCATGGTGACCACAGTGAGTAACACTGTACTGCATGCTATATGTCTTTATTGGTTGATAGGGTAAACTAGACTTATTGCACAGTGAATACAAATGTAAATCATTATGTTGTTCACCTGATTCTAATATGTCAATTATACCTAAAAAAATAATAAATGCATGCTAATGACTTACACAATTTTACGCACATCACTGACTTCCAGTTAAACACTTCCAAAAAGTCACCTCATTCACTATTAAATCCCCTCATAATTACTATTCTTTGAAAACAGACATTGAGGACTGCTCATTTTTCCACCCTGGCACCCCACCTGTGCTTGGTATATGGCAGGCGCCATAAATGAACTGAATTGAATAATCAAGAACAGAAAAAGGTTTACCTACTTTTGTTTTTAGTAAATATATATGGTATTTTCAATCATTTTCTATAGAACTAAAGATAAATCTAGGATGTGATAAGATATTCAAATATATTCAATTACAATTATGCTACGAGGAACATGTGTGTGTGTGTTTAATGTACATGTTTTATGTGTATTTTCAACATGTGTTTTCAAATACTGAGGGTTTTTTCCAAAGTGCATTTAAAAAACTGAACAGTAACACAACAGCCTGGATTTAGTCAAGTCCAAATAATCTACCATGTTACATACTTATGAGGATAAAAAGTAAAATTTAGTTTAAGGAATTTATTCATGGGTCTTAATAAGACCTTTATGATTGTTTAAATACAGTATTTCTATGTATCATCATATTTAAAATGCATTTGTTGCTATATATAAGCAGGCAAAAAATAATCAAGAGACATGAAATAATTTAGATTTGTCTAAAAATTCTTAGTACACTCATATCGTTACAGGTTCCAAACAGTGTTTATTCATAGTCAAGACATCCTGGAAAAACTATCATCTATAGAAATAAATGTGACAAAAATATTTGTCTTGGTCCTTAAAAACATGTAGATATTTTGGTGGAAGTACTGAAAGCATAATTGATTTACTAAAAATTTCAGATGAGCAGAGTAATCCTGAACAAATATGAATTGCAAGACAAGTCTTATCTTAATATCAAATAACAATAAACTCTCATTTTAATGGAATGACCCAACTCAAGGAATGATTCTCAGGTTTCAATTAATGGTAGTGACTGGCTCAAAAAAGGCTAACTAATGTTTTTTAAATTAGTTAATATATCTTATTCACAGTCATTTAACTATAATGATGTGTCAAAATTATTTTTTTCTTTTAAGTGAAAAATTTTATTATCCTTGTTTCACTGTTAAAAAGAAAAAAAATCTGATTCCCCTTCAGCTTTTTCATTTAAACTGTTTAAATTTCAACACAATTCTTATCCCTAGGTGTAAAATGTCTCAAGCAATATTCCCTTACAGAATATGAAATTACAAACATCTAAGGGGATGAAGGAAGAAATGAAATATGAAGGAAAAATATGACAATGACAAATATAATACCAGTAAGTAATTTAACCTTATTGTAAATCATTTTTCTTCCCCATCTAAAAAAAAATTACTCTAACCTCTCCTGAAAGATAGAAGAAAATACTGGCAAGATAATTGGTTTGTAAACACAGCACTGATATCAACTAAAAGTATTACCTCTGTGGTCCAATGACAAACACCCCTTTCCACTAAAACTTGATAGAAGTTGATATTGCAAAAGATGTCTAAAAATGACTACTACTATGTCTTCTATTCACCAGCCAACGTAATCACCCTTATGTGGGGGAGGACTGTAGGAAATAGTTAAGAAATGTAGTAAATTAAGCTAAATTTCTGGGAAGGTTCCTTGGAAAATATCAGGAAGATGACTTTAAACATCAAAAGCATTTTTTAAAAAGAACAGTGTGCCCAATGTGGCATCTCATTTAATCCTAAAAAAACACTGTGTATTATACCAAAAATATTCAATGTTCACTGATTTATTAAACACTGATTAAATTCTGAAATGGAGACAATTCCTTAGATAGTCCTATGGATACAAAACTTTATAAAGGAGTTAAAATAATGAACTACAGAACACATCACAATCAATATTTTCCAATCAATATCAGATATCATGTATGTATTTTAGTAGATGCCATGATTATTCATCTGTTTATAAGGATAACTGATAAACTACCACAATGTTGTATTTTTTTAAGTACCTTATTGTGGTAAACCAGTGTCAAGCTGTAGAATAACATTATACTGTCTCATAATGTTGATGGTTCCTCAGCGGTTAGTCCACATTTTAACTAAACCAAGAACAAATTAATGTTAATTGATTCAGTGGCATTGATACTGATACCACATGTTGGTTACATATTGGTGATTTTGCAACTGTAATTGGTGACTTAATTCTTAATGATGCTTGTTTACTTCAGTGAGTAATCTAGGGAATGTAATATTCAATTTCAAGGAACAGCCTAGAAATTGGGAAATATGACACCTTAGTAAATGTCCTACAGTTATGTTAAAACTGGGAGAACTTCATAATATTTTTTAGTATTTATCTATCAGAGATAATCACAAATTCACAGTATGTTTACCAAACAATATTTTGCATTATTTTAATAGATTTATATCAGGTTTGCTCTGAACTAGGGGCTAGTAACTATGACTCATGGTATGAACCCTGCTGGCTGACTGTTTCTGCAAATAAAATGTTATTAGACACAGCCGGCATCACTGCAGCCACACCCATTAGTTCACATATTATCTATGTGGCTGCTTTACACTGTATCAGTACAACTGAATAACTGCAAGAAAGATCATATGACCCATAAGGCCCAAAGTATTCACTATCTGGACGTTTACAAAAAATGTTTGCCTGCTTCTGCTTTAGACTATCAAATTGCCATGCTTTGCCAATAGAAGTAACAAACACATAAAAAGTAAATCTAACTTACTAGCTCTTTATCAATTGTCAGAATAGGATAGCGCTTTGTTTTTTTTCCCCAAGAATAAACAAAAACACTCCCAATGGATGGAATTTGTATACATCATAATAACCTATAGAAATGTTGGATAAAGAAAGATATTAATTTCTGTTAAATGTGCTGATTTATGATAAATGAGAAATAGCAATAAGTAAACTGCTTCCAGAGGAGAAGACTATCACAGAAAAAAAAAAAGACAAAAGAAACAGCTATTATAGTATAGTATATGTAGAGTGAACTCAAATTAATTAGAATGGGCAATAACAAAATATGTCAATGTACTTATAAACAACAATGTATTATCTATAAACATATTCTATTATTCTTCTTAAGTTGTAGAAATGCCAAATATAATTACAAAATATGTATTCAAAACATGTAAACCACTAATTTTCCACTTGTAAAAGCCTGTTTCAAAAAGCAATTTACTTTATGGTTTACTTAAGCTTTGCAACTACATTAAAATATGATAGTATATACACAACAGCTTGTTAACAAGATTATCATAACATTAAAATCATAATATGGCACTTCAATTATGGATACTTAAAATTAAAGCTAATCCTCACAGTACCAATTTTTATCTCCTAAATAATTTTAGCTATTAGCTGCTCATTCAAAGTCTGTATCTAAAATGGTAAGCATTCTAGAGTAAGACTTAGCTCCGCACTTTTCTTGGGAAGCAAAACAAAGGCTGTATTACATTTTTCAAGACGTTAATACACAATCTTTTGCTACTAAGAAAAAAATGCATTTTTTAACCTTGACCAAATTCTGTTTATGTTGTTGCTAATGTTGTTTTAAATAGAAACATCCAATATACTAACAATACGTATTTTCTTTTCTGGTTTTATTCTAAATGTATCAAGTTGTCATAAAATGGCAGTTACAATATTAATTTGATTTTTTCCTGCATTGTCCACCACATAGTAGACATCAGGTTGAGTGAATCAATGCTTATTCTTAGATCAATGAATATGACAATGCATTTTATATATATATTATATTACATATATGTGTGTGTATATATGCAACTGAATTATTAACCTATGCCTTATTTTATTTTTGCTATAGTTTCATAAAGTTTATAGCTGATAAATATGTAACAATATTTCTCACATTCAACTTCCAGTTGAAGTTCAAGGTACAGAAAAAGGTTGTAATTCAACATAGTTCCATATCCATATATTATTCCAATTGCTACCAAATCCGTAATCCAGAAGTGTTAATGCTCAGTATATATTTGGTTCTATTAAACATTAGTGAGAATTAATATAGGACTTTTCTTCTATTCCCCACGAATAGTGAAAAATTAAGCTTTGGCCCATATGAAACTGAATGACAAATTGCTTTCACTCACCCAAGGAATGAATGAAAGTAACATTTCTAATTTATGCAGTCAACAGAAGATTTTTTACCACAAACCAAATGTACACATGGGCGCACATATGTGTGTGCATGTATGCAACATGCCTGTATAAAATGTATGTACATATACACATATATTCATATCACACAATTAGATAACCTTAATTACATAGTATATTAAATGCAATAATGACATATTTTTATGTAATTAAGTATTTTCCTAATGCTTAACCTACCTTTTCTATGCTGCATCCTATTGATATTTATTACAGTAGTTGCATTATCATTACCTAGAAAAAGTAATGGCATGCTTTTGTCTTTAGATTTCATAAAATCAAAGATATTCGGCTCGGTTGCCCTACCCATCTGCTAGTGACATAAACCAAATCCAGGCCGCAAAACTGTAGGCATAGTGGAATTGCCCCTCTATAACAGAAATGATAAAGACAAGGTGTTCTTTGCATAAAAGAAAAAACAATACTCTTGTAGTCTGCTGATTTATGTCACTTGCTAGAGATTCCTGCTCATCCACTTAGTCAAAGAAAACTTGAAGAAACATAATTATGATAGGATCAAGAAATCTGATCAAAGCACAAAGCCAACACATTGCTTCTGAATACAATTTCACAGGTCAAACTTTTCATGCAGTTAAAAAACACACATGGATTCACACACGTGCATCGGCATTTATGATTATAAAATCAGTTTATGTTTTTTTTAAACTTTGATTTAAAAAATATGTTACAAATGTTAACTCATCTGTAATCATTGATTTCATGATACAACATTCAGGATTTTTAAACAACTGTATTTACTTTCCATACTTTTAAACAACCTGCTGGTTTCACTGGAAGTATTTTATTAATACTTCCTCATTTTATTTTTTATATTTTTCGTCAAAGCCACTTCAATTTTCTCATGCCTTCTATTTGTTTTCTAAACTACCTATTCAATTCACTAATCACAAATATTTAGGTTGCCTTCTCCTCCTCCTCCCCCTTTTTAATATTATAAAAGAATTTCATCGCATCTCATTGTACATAAATCTTTGTAATCCTAACAGATATCTTTGAAAAGCAAAAGGATCTCCAAATTCCTAACGAACGCTGTTGCACTGCAAGATTTCCTTGACTGGGAGGAGGAAATTTAGATAGAGATAGAGGTAAAAGTAGAGATAGAAACAGAGACAGAAATACACAAACACACGCAATTAAACATATGCAGTATATGTACACACACAACCAAACTTCTATGCAAGAATAAGATTATGTAGGATAATGACAATATTCTTACTTCAAGTCTCAGATGGGCAAAATTATTCCTTGAGACAGTCTTTTATTCCAGTTCATATAGAGGTACCAGTTAAAGAAATATCAGTGTAGTTTAATCACTATGCTTAGCAATAGGTGCAAGATTAATAAAACAAACAATAAAACAACAAGTAACTAAATCAATAATAGGTACCAACTCTTAAATCAGTTGGTAAACAGCCCTGGTACCACTGGATATTAACAGAGGAGTGAAATTAAAGATGCATTTTTAGACTAATACATCTAGAAGAGAAAAACTAAAAAATACCTCTTATAAGTGGATTTGAATCTCTCTTCAGACCTCAGTCTTTCAATGAAAAGTTTACGTTGCTATTTATAGTCCTTCTACCTCACAAAGTCTATTAGTCTGAAGTAAAGAAACAAGCACATTAAAGCAATTTTAACCTTTTCGACTTAAATAATGTTTAGAATGTCGTGTATCTGTTAAAACTATTCTCCACGTTTGCATAGTTACACGTTATTTTAGCTGTGTAAGTGGCTGGGTTTATGGCACAACTACAATCACTCTTACACACACCTGAAAAAAAGCCAGGAACATAAACTGTGCAACTCAATATCACCATCTAGTGACAGAATTCCTAACACGTGACAAAGCCAAGCAAAAAAGACTAGATTTCAAAGAACTAGTGTGGGTAGTTCCCCTCTATAACAACAATCTAGATGTAACCATTCTCACTAAGTAGATTTGTCTCTACAGATAAATACTAACCCCTAATTAGCAGTGTTTGTATTCCAAAAATGTGATTTATATTGTTGCCATAGAGGTATATCATACATCTAACCAATCTATATTTTTCTCTTATTAAGTCATCATCAAAAAGCTTCAAATAGCATTTTTACTTTTCTTTCTTAATGAACTATACGCCACATGTTATCTTTTGTTTTTCAAAATTTGACACTCCCTTTTCTCCAATTTCACATATGGTCCTCTACTGGCTCTGGAACTGAAAGGGGGACAAAGACACTAGGTTAAAAAGGTCCCACTTTTACCTTTGATGTTTAGAATTTATTCCAAGGGCTAAGGTAAGTTTGTATACAAACATTTTAATATTTTCTATCTTCATTTTATTAATGTTCCATAAGTTAGAAAGCATTCACTCCTACACTATCATTGTTCTTCATATCAATCCTATTTAGTTTTTAATCCTATTTTCCAAAAAAGTAAGGCAAGAAATATTTACCTAAATCACAGTGGCAGTCTAAAATATGATTTTTACCATGTATCCTAGTATTCATATTTTGTTCTTTCCATTTTTTCATTTCTTACTTCTTTATTTTTCTAATCATAAATAATATGTTTCCATTACAGAAAACTTAGAAAAACTGAAAAGTGGAAGCCTGGAAGAAGTATCTGTAAGCCCATCGCTCCAATGTAATAACTATTTGGTGACATTTTACTCCTATGTGTTTTCTCTGCACTCCTTATATTCAGTGGAGATCATGTTCTATGTGCAATTTTGTTTCCTGGACTCCTTTCAAAAACAGAACATTTTAACATGAAGATTATTGTGTCAGTAAAAACACTGCGTTAAAGATCCAGATGGAATTTAAAATGTCCCATTTACCATTACATGTGTATAAAACATATATAATATCATAAATATATGTTTATATTACATGTACAAGTATATATAAATATATATGATATGTATTATATGTTTGTTTAAAATAATATAACATATATTTACATATATAATATATATACATGTAAAATCTTCATTTCCTTGTTCCCATAATACTAGAAAATTAGTTCCTATACAATTTTACTGTTATATTCTATAGGTTGAGGAAAACATATGGATTGCCCATAGTTTCTATGTCTTCTGCATAACATATTTCAGAAAATCAAATTAATATGAAAAAGGTTATATATTTTTTTAAGGCTCAGTACTTATTGGTATACTCCTTCCTTGATACAGCGTGATTTCCACTCCCTGAGCTCTGAGAATGAGAGGATGGCTCCCTTACCATTCCATCACTAGCATTCAAAACACTTCTCCCTTTACTGAACTGCAGTAAAGTCAATAACCAAACAATTCACATTTTATGTGATTTATATTTTATTTACCAGTTGAGCAGAATATTTTCAAGCCTTTCTTAATCATACTTTGCCAATTATCTATTGATCTTCTAATATTTTTTAATCTCTTCCACCCATGGCAATTCACTATACTAATGCTCTCTTAATTTTATGATTTTTTTTCTATGTACAGAAGCTTTTTTTTTTTAATGCAGTCAAAGCTTAGTGGTTTCTTCAAGTGCTTTTTAACTTATCACCACCTCTTTCCCTATCCAGACCATTCTGAGGTAGTCACTTCCATCACCTACTGCACTTTGGCTGTTTTACTTCATTTAGGTATTTAATATACAATGAAACTAATTTTAGCACATGTGTGGTGAAAATATAAAGTGATTTCTTTTTCCAAACAGCAAAACGATTGCCTCTTACACTATTGACTGAGTGATTCAGCAAGTTCTAAGTGATTTGGGGTACTTTATAACAATTTCATAGGATCTATTACCAATAACAACCACTAGCCTAACTGGTTAGGTAACCAATTACATAAGTGGTTGTAGGGAATACATAGAAAAGCTCATGAATTTCAATATTTCTCTTGAATCTGACCACATTACTAAATTATTTTACTGATTCCTAGAATGTATTGTTAGTTCTCCTAAGCTTCCTACCTCTAAGTCACGCCTTTAGAGAGTAATAGTTACTTTGCCTCCTCCATATCAAGTCATTCTTGTTGATTTTGGTTTTACATCCATTACTATGCTATGAACCCACCTTTTACTCCTCAGTTTGTGAGAAAGCGTGTGATATAGATGCGTGACATGTGCGGATGTGGTTTAGCCTTACCCTCACCGCTCCCCTGAGCACCCATCAGCGACAGTTAAATGTCATGTTAGCAACTCAAAAGTATCCTCCTGGAGTGATGCTGTCCAAACTATAGCCACTGACCACATGCAGCTATTCACATTTAAATTAATAAAAATTAAATAAAATTAAATATTCAGTATTTCAGGTATACTAGCCACCATTCAGATGTGCCAATGGCTGTCAGTCATACTGAACTGCATAGGTATAGAACATTTTGACAAGAGACTGGATTTTATTCCAGTTCACATGAAGTTCTACTGGGCCGCACTACTCTAAACATCTCCAGGAGCCACAGAACACTGGGCAGGAGGCCACTCGCCCTTTTCTTTTTGTGTACACCATATTACATTCCCAACTTACTCCCAAAGTATATTTCCTTCCGACACATATTTTTCTAAGCCCAATATTTTCTTAGGCTGGTCAGACTCCTTCTTTCTGATTCAATGCACTATGCTTAGAAATCACATGGTTTCCTATAGTTGCAAGTATCAAAATACTTAACAAGTCCCAAAGTACACATCAGACCCCAGTCTTTTTCCTGAGCTGCATAATTGTATTTTCCCTCTGCCTATTGCAAATTTACACAAGTTTGCCACAGCTGTCTCAAATTCATCTGAAAACAAAAATCTTCCTTAATCCTCTTCTTTTTTCTCTCTCCCTATATCAGTTAATAAATATCCAAATATTCAAAAGAAAAACATTTGACTTGCCTTTGGTAAGTCTCCTTCTTCTTACTTTTGTCTTTATCAAGAATTCCACAAGTAGTTATTGTGCATCTACTATATGATAATACTACAGTAAAGCTAATACAAAGGAAAGCAAAATGGCAATTCCCCTACCCTCAAGGGGTTTACTAGGTAGTAGGGCACACATATTAATTAGACCTTATTCTAAAAGTGTAAGAAAACTTTAAAATCTTTAAAACAGAGCAACACAGATTAAATCAGGTTTATGATTTTATGAGGTTAAGTCACAAAGTCTCATCAGATCTATATTTTAAATATTTCTACATTTCTCAAACACAAACCGCGTGTTGGCCTCCACACCCTTCTACCTTCATTTTACTGGGGCCACTTATTTCTCTAACTCTCTCATTCCCTTTACTGTATACCCTCCACTCTGCTGCTAAAATAAACTTTTTAAGTACTTTTTCCCATTCTGGGTATGAGCTAAAACTTAATCAGATACATGCTTTATTTTTTTTAATTATTTTACTTTTATTGAAATATTGTTGATATACAATATTATATTGGTTTCAGATATATAACATAGTGACTCAATAAATACTAAATGTTCACCACAGTAAGTATAGTTACCCCTATTACCATACCAAGATATTACAACGTTATCGGTAACATTTTCTATGTTGCATTTCCATTCCTATGACTGCTTTATTTTATTATTTGAAGTCTGTGCCTCTTTATCTCCTTAACCTACTTAACCCATGGTAACCTCTCCTATGGTAACCAACAGTCTGTTGTCCATAGGTCTATTTCTTTTTTGTTTGTTCTAGATTCCACATGTAAGTGAAATCATATGGTATGTTTTTCTCTATCTGACTTACTTCACTTATAATGATAGCCTGTAGGTCAATCCACCTTGTCAGAAATGGCAAGATTTCCTTCTTTTTTATGGCTGAGTAATAGTCCGTTGTGTATATATGTACCATACCTTCTTTATCCATTCATCTCTCGACTGGCACTTAGGTTGCTTCCATGTCTTGGCTATTATAAATAATGTTGTGATTAACATAGGTGTGCAAAATCCTTTTCAAATTAGTGATTTTGTTTTCTTCAGGTAAATTCCCAGAAGTGGGATTGCTGGGTGGTGTGGTACTTCTATTTTAAATTTTTTGAAGAATCTCTATATCGTTTTCCACAGTGGCTAAACCATTTACATTCCTACCAACAGTGTTGGAGGGTTCCCCTTTCTCCATATCCTTGCCAACACTTCTTATTTCTTGTCTTTTGGATAGTGGCCATTCTGACTGCTGTAAGGTGATATATCGTTGTGGTTTTGATTTGCATTTCCCTGATGATTAGCAAAGTTGAACATCTTTTCAAGTGCTTGTTGGCCATCTGTATGTTTTCTTTAGAAAAATATCTGTTTAGGTCTTCTGCCCATTTTTTAATTGGGTTATTTGTTTTTTTGGTGTTGAGTTGTATGAGCTGTTTATATATTTTGGATGTTGGCCTCTTATCAGATATATGATTTGCAAATATATTCTTCCATATAGTAGGTTGCCTTTTCATTTTGTTAATAGTTTCCATTGCCGTGCCGAAGCTTTTTAAGGTACATGCTTTATTTACCCAGCACATCCCAGAGTAGGTTATAGACCCTTGTACTTCTTAGATAGCTGGCTACTGGCCCTCACGTCTGGGATCAGATCCTCGCATCTGGTATTGGGGCAGAGGATGGGTGGAACTTGGGGTTAAGACTGCATGGCAAAGACTGGCCTCAAAGAGAGACTGAATGAGGTGGCGCAGAACTGAGCAAGATTGAAATCCTCTTTTTTTTGGTTCTAAGTTCATAGAAAGAGCAGAACCTTAATAACAAGAGAGTCTACCCAACTTGGTGGTAGGCCCCAAACACACCTAGCCACAAAATGTCAATCTTCAGATTTGGTCCAGTTCCTCTCCAGCTTCTCCAGGCTAGACACATTCAGTATGAGAGCACCACTGTGAGTGTGTGGAAACACCTGAGTCCTCTGCAGAGGTTAAACTAGTGAGAGAAGAGGATACTCATTTGGCAAAGCTACACCATGCCCCATGGACCAACAGAAAAGCTACCACAGAATTCTAGGGACAAGGGAAACAAACACTCAGTTACTGGGGTGCTGGATCTTCATATGAAGCATTTGACTTTTGTGCTAGACTATTAGCTTCTTGAAGTCAGGGACTCTTACTTATATCTGTAACCCTCTTACCTAGTATATTCAGAAACACAATAAATGTTTATTGAATACATGAATGATTGTTCTCTCTATATTATTTCTTCCCATTAGAATTCTACAACACTGTGCAATACCTCCATAGTTTTCATATTTAATCCTGTCATCCCTTTCCTTAAAAATCACAATGATTCCCTGAAGTAATTTAAATTCTTTATCATGGCAAGCTAAGCTCTATGTAATTGGCCTATAGAGTATCGTATCAAACACACTCCCACCCACCTCCTGAGACCAGCCCCTGTGTTGAGGTTTAGGCAGATCATTCACACCAGTTTCCCACTGGCCCCTCTTGCACTCTGAGATTCTGAGTTGCTCTCATCATCCCTGCCAACCTCATGCTGCTTCATTTTCACCCAAGGATTCTTGACATATAAGGAGAGGTATTACTGACTGAAAAATTCTGCCTTTGTGAGTTTTGAATATACGTGGGAAAACATATATTCAAAAAACTTGAAAAATTTTGCTTCACTTTAGACCACTTACTGTTCCCTTGCACCTGGTCACATGGCATTATAACTGTTTGTTTACATGCTTCCATAAGCTCACAAGCAAAAGAATGAGCTCCTGCTGCATTTTTTAAAGGCAAAAAAACAAAAGCAAAAAAAAAAAGCATTGGGGCCAATGGAATGCTAAGTTGTTGAATGCTTTTGATTACTAAATTATTTAATTGTGTTCAGTGAATCTAAACATGATGAATATGTGTGTGCATGTATGTAAAATAAGCAGCCTATGTAAACAAGGTACTTTACCCAGCCATATAATTAAATGCTGGTTTAAATTATCTATTTCATAGCATGGGTGGTTGAAAGGTTACTTCAACCAGGTAATACTTGTTTTTCTCCCTAGTTCATGCCTACTTTTTTAAAGTAGAATATCCTGTCATTTCCTAAAATGTTAAGTATTACAGAATTTGACAGAACTTAATAATCTCTTCATACATAGTTCTCCCAAAATCCAATTTGTTTTATCTTGATAATTTTCTGTACTAATTACATGTACTTTCCTTGTTCATTATGTTTCCCTCAGTCACATCCATTTTCATTGACATTACTCCTTTGCAATTCTTTCTATGTTTTGGCCTTCCGTTCTTTTATTCAAAGCTTCAGAGCTGGCATTCTCTTTGTCTTCCTGTGTGTCTATGTGTTTACTTCAAACTGAATAGATATAAAAATAGAAAATAACTGTAGTTTTCTAAATAAATATTGGTGTGTACACTTAATATATTCAAAATTATTATAGTAAGCACGTGCAAAAAAATGTGTTTGATTTATATAGTGGATAAAGACCATATTGAAAAACAGCAGTTCATTGATAATTTCTGCACTGGCCTTTTCCACAACATATTTTATACCTAATATTTACTTTATTACTATTTTTCAATAACTTTAACTTTCTGAGAATGTAGATACAAATTCTCTATTGTGTACTCAGTTTTATTTTCCCCTCTTTTTTTATTAGTAAAGACATTAACAATAAAATAGGCTCACTTGCTCCAGGTGGTAATTTCTCAGTACTAGTAATATATTATTCCTCTTTTTGTGACATCATAATCATCTATACAGAAGTACCATGTATCTTTGTGTAGAAGCTACTGTTTCCATTAAATTTAATTACCTCCCCCTGTGGTTTTAAATAGAAGTGGCTTCAAAATGAGGGCAGCTTCTATTAAATTTAATTACTTTCCCCTGCTGTTTGCATGGTAAAAGCGAGGTTGCTAAATGAGAGCAGCTTCTAAACTAAAGTATATGGTAACTGTGTGCTAGCAATAACAAAGCTGCACCCAAGCTATCCTTCTAGGAAGCCTCACAGGCTTATCCCTTCTCTTTTTTAAAAAATTTTTAGCCCTGAGTTAAGACCCTAAAAATATGAGCACTGATAGAAGATATATTTTAAAAATCAATTTCAGTTTCATAGGTTAAATAAAGGTATACTATTTTTGTACAGATATATTAGAGATTATTCCACTTAAAGGTCGAAGCTTTAGAACTTTTAAAATTATATAATTTGTTGTTGTTTTATTCCTTACACATTTTTAATGTCTAATAAAAAGACTACCTTCATTTTGATCAGAAGGATTTAAGGACTGCTTCCTAAAAGTTATTAAAAAGAAAGATAACAAGTTTGGGGAAATTTCAGAGAAATATTCAGATATAGTAATGTTAAAAAGTGAAAAAAGAAAAACACCATCAGCTTATTATAGACTATATGAAAAGAAGTTAATCTATATGCTTTAGAATAGTGTGGAACTGTAAATCAGTTTAAAAATACTATGATATAATCCTATAAAATCTAATAGAATATGAAATTTTAAATACCTCTTTTTAAATTAAATATTCATTATGAGGAAATACTACTGAGTTAAAACACTATTGCAGTGTTTATTTTTTTATATACAGGCAGAATTTAGATGAACAATATTTCCATTCAATCACACAGTTTAGTATAAATATAAAACGAGACACCCCTTAAGCATTTTAAGTAACAAATTAAACATTTACATTTTTTACTGTGCACTGAGGCTTAACATTTATGCAGCTTCAAAACCAAAGTACAGCCTCAAGGGAAGTCTCTCCACTGACAAATTAATACCTTAGAGAACAGAGCTGAATGGTGGCAATGAACTCATTTGTTCCCCCAATAATGAAGAATGACTTTTTCTTTACCACATCTGTGACTGTTGCTATGGTGACCCAGACTTACCTCATTGCTTCTCGGAGAGCTCCTCGCTCACCAAGAGTCGTGTGCTTGATGTCATCAAAATTATTCTCCAGCTTCTCGCAATTCTGCAACATATTAAAAAAATCATTAATCCTCTAACATCCTGAGATAAAATTATATCTATGCAATTATGTAAAAATATAATTGATTATATTGATTACAGACTCATGAAAAATATGCACACAACTTTAATTGGGAAGGATTCATTAAAATTGACAGTGAATTCAGCAGTAGCAAAATAAAAATGTCTTATGATACAGCTGTCACTGAAGTCTTTTATCAATTTTTCAAAGTTGAGTAACAGAAAAAATTTACATTATATAAAGTAGTACAACTAGGATTTTGAGGTTTAAAAATTAGTTCTCTAAAATAATCTCAAATATAGTAAAGCCAATTTGAATTCAAAAGAGAAAGTCAATAAAGTAAGTCTGAAATAAAAATAAACTGTATATGATGAATATCTAGATGTAAAAAAATTAGCAGTCACTGACATGTATAATAATAAAAGTTCCAACATTTTGGAATCAAAATTTAATAGAAAGACCCTTAATTAGGAATTGCATATAAAATGTTTATAAATGTGTGTGTGTACATATATGTTTATATATATGTATATAAACATATTTGGAAATACTAAGTTTAATTATTAAATGACATATCGAGATCTTAGCATTACTGGACTAAATTTTCTAAGAGTTTTTTTATTTTACTAAATTTTTTACTATATTTTTATACATAAAACTAACAATATTACATGACCTTAAAAAGCTTTGAGAAGATAATGTAAAAGGATTAAATTTTAGACTAAAAAAGTATCTATATGAATCTTTTGGCACATTAGATTTGATTGAGAATTTAGTGGCATTTAGGTATTAAAATAATTTTATTCAACATCTTAGCTGATTTAACAAACAGAAAAACTAAATAATAAAATTTTAAATATTAATGTGTTCTTTCTATTTTTAATTATAAGTAATTACACTAGATTTTAGAAAAATATAGAGTTTAGATCAATCATTTCCAATATGTAAGATTTAACTGATTTAAAACCTATTGGTATATATACTACTAATTTTATCTTGATTTTTCTAGGTCAGCCAAATTAAGGCAAAGATCCTTTTAAGCATGTAGTTATATGATTTTATAATGAAAAATCTTGAAAATTACCATAATGTATCTAAAGTAACTTAAATTCTCAATAAAAGTCTTCTTTTAGATATGTAAACTGAAAATATCTCCTGTTCTGTCTTTTCATGAAGAAAATTTCTTATTTTTAATGAAGTCCAATTTGTTATTGCTTAAACTTATGGTTAGTGCCTTTTGTGTCCTGTTAAGAACTCTTTGACTTCCTAAAGGCAGTGAATATATTTTCCTATATTTTTCACAAAGCTTTATTATTTTACCTTACACTTTTAGATGTGTAATCCATCTGGATTGATATTTGTACATGATATAAGATAGGAAATCACAGCATATAGGTAATCAATTAAACCACCATTAGTTACTGAAAAGACCATCATTTCCCAATTCATGTTTTCTACATAATAAGTCATTGTATAAATGGGGGACTATTCTGGAATCCATTATGGCTTACTGTTCAATTATTCCCTATATTTATGCTGGTATCACACTATTTTAATTACTTATATCTATAACAAATACAGAAGTCCTACCACTACCTATGAAAAAGACCAATAACTCAATAAAAAATGGGCAAAAAACTTATATAACACTATATAAAAGAGAATAGGTAATGGATAAAAAAACAAAAGAGAGAGACAGAGAAAAGATGCCAAAAGTGAAAAAGATAGATCATACAAAGTGGTTTTAGTATAAAAGCAACTAAGCACTGCTGGTGGAACTGTAAATTGTTACAACCACTTTGTAAAGCTTTCCGGCAGTATTTTTAAAAGCTGAACATTTATGCCTAGGAATACACCCCAAACAAATGTATAATATATTCACCTAAAGTCATGTGGAAGAATGTTAATAGTAGCACTATTCAAAACAGCCCAAAACTGGAAACCAGTCAAATGCACATCAAGATGGTATTAATAAATTGTGATATATTAATACAATGGAAAACTATGTAGCAATGAGAACAATCTACAGCTACATGGAGTAACAGATGCATCTTGCAAACACAGTATTGAGCAAAAGAAATGATGCACAAAAAAAGCACAAAGAAAAATTATTTCAATTATATGAAATTGAAAATTAGGCAAAGCTACAATGAATAATCCAAAAATGAAAATAAGAAAAGAATCCCATTGATAAGAGCATAAAAAGAATGAAATACTTCTAAAAATACTAACAAAAGAAGCACAAGACTTGTGCACTGAAAAGTACAAAACAACATGAAAAAATTAAAGAACCAAAATGTATGTAAAGATATCCCATGTTCATAGATTAGAAGACTTAATATTACCAGGATGGCACAACTCCTTAAATTGATCTAAAGATTCAGTGCAATTCCTGACAAAATTCCAACTGCTGTTTTTGGATATTTTGACAAGCTGATCTTGTCAAATGCAAGGGATCCAGAGGACTCGAAACATTCTTAAAAACAGAAGAGCAGAACTGAAGGACTCATACTTCCTGATTTCAAAATTCATTACAGAACTAGAGAAATCAAGAGTGTGGTACCAGCATAACAATGGCTATATAGAGCAATGCATATCTGCAAAAAAAATTGCATACAAATTTCATAGAAACATTTATTTATAACAGACAGTAAGAAGGAAAATTCCAAAAGCCAATAAAATTGTAAATGGATAAACGAATGTGATATCCTAATACAATGGAATATTAGTTGGCTGTAGAAAGGCTAATCTGATACATGCTACAACATGGATGAACCTCGAAATCACTATACTAGGTGAAAAGGCTAACACAATACAAAAGGCTGCATTGTAAAATTTCATGTCTATGAAATGTCCAGTACAGGCAAATCCATAGAGACAGAAAGGAGATTATTGCTTGCCAGGGGCTTGAGAGAGGCAGGGAATGACTGCTAATAGCAGTGGGGTTTCTTTGGGGGGACATGAAACTGTTCTGGAATTAGTGCTGACTGATGCACAACTGTGAATATACTAAAAACTACTAAATTATACATTGGAAAAGAATGAACTTAGGGTATGTGATTATATCTCAATAACACTGCTATTTTAAATATATTCAAAACTAATCAAGATATTAGAAATTGATGGATAGTGACAAAAGGACACATAAGAGGATCTTCTAGGTCTTCTTAATCTATTTTGTAAAAATTCACAGAACTGAATACTCTTTACTTTTCCATATGTAATCATACTGTAAAAAATAAGTTTTGGGAAGAGAATCTGAATTTGGGTTAAGAAATCATAATGCAATCACATATCACTATAATTAAAGAATACACATAAATAAGTTCAAAATGTCTAACATGGTAAATGTTAGCCACCAACTAATAATAATAAAAAAAGTATTATTATTTAAATTCCATTCTAAAGATACGATTCCTACAATGTAGTCTAAATTATCCTGATAACCTTTTGATACCTCATTAACTAAATTGTCAATTTTTCTCTCTATAGTGAATTGTCTTTAAAGGATGACATTTATACAATTACAGTTGCAAAGATGAGTAACTAAATTATTTGAATTAGATGGCCGTTGAAGAATATGTCTCCACTACTTCTGTAGTAAAAATTAACTTCAGTTAGAGTCTGGGCCTCTAAAATAGAAAGCAGAGTTTTCCCTTCTCTTTTGTCTAATACTGACAGTCCCACACACAAAAAAAGGGAGTGGGGTAGAGAAATAAAATTGTACACTTTACAGATTATGGTGCTCTTTCAAATATTTCAACAAAAATAATAATAATTTTTAAAAGTTGTTATATTCATAGATGTTCACTGTGTCATTTTTATGATAGTGAAATACTATGGGGGGATTCTAAATTTTCAATGATAGAGGAATGGTTAAATAAAGCACTTGAAATTTGAGGGATGTTAGACATTCATTACAAATGCTGTTTACATAGATTTTTAACAAACTAATGTTTATATGACAGCATGTATTTTTTAAAAAGACACAAAACTGAATTTATGTTTTATAATGATTACAGTTATGAAAAACCAACAAGCCAGGGCAAAAATAACTAGAAATTAATTGTAACTCAGATTATCTGAGAATGTTGAATAAACAAAGGTGTTTCTTTTTACGTGTAGTTTTCCATATTTCCCAATGTTTAGTTATGGGCTTGTATTTCTTTTTGGCTTCAAGATTATTCATAAACAAGTGAGATTTTTTTTTAAGTTTTTGGAAATATTTGCATAGTCAATGTTGAATGTGCCATTTTATAAATATAATACAACAAAATAAGTGCCAGTATAATAACTTTAATATAAAAATTTTTCAATATTTCTGAATTTTTTCTATTAAACATGCAATTCAATGACCAATATTTTTCCTCCTCTGATTCTTTACCAATAAGCTCATGAAAGTTTTCTTATTTTAAATTGTCCAAAAAAAGGGGTTTCCAATCATCAGTTTGCTTTCTTTATGTTCACACACCCTAAGAGAGGTATAAGGATGTGCACAAAGTAATAAAAGAAAATAAAACTATATAATAAAATCAGTTACATTCATTTGCTACATAAAACCTACAATATCACTTAATGTTAACAGTTAATCAAATAATGCCACTTGAGCTAAATGAATACCTGAAAAGAACCCAAACACAACTCTTAGGGATATAGTATTTGGAATGTACTGTTTTTAACCTACATATATTTAAAACTTAATAATATATGACTATTATCTATTCATAATTTAAACATACTTTACAATACAATTTTTAAAGTTGCATAATGTTCCACTGAAATCATGTGCTATTTTTTAGTTAGCCAATTTCTTTTTATTTGTTTGTTTGCTAATGTACTTATACACATAGGATAGGAATAGATGGCTGAAAATGAATTAAAAGCTTAAAATATAGTAAAAAATAAAAAAGCAAATATTCATTAACTGGGATTATTCATTCCAACTAACTTCCCATTTAAAATAAATTATTTTCACTTAAAATGTATTTAAATATGTGACTACTATTATCTGATATAGAGGACTCAAATTCAGGGTTTCTGATTCTAAATCACACTACTCTTTTGATCCTCAGTTTAATCACTGATGGAAAACAATATATGTTTCTCTTTGGCCACATAATTAAATGTACTTTCCTAGGCAAATAGGTTTGCTATAAATCTCACCCATCAATTTAGATGAATCACTGTTGAGTGTCTTACAGTTAAATCTTAACGTGAAAGAAGGTTTTATAACCTTTCTTATTCAAACTTTATTGGCTTTAATATGGAAAACAGCACTTACCTCTAATTTGATGCTTCCCCACAGATGGTTTATAAGTCAGATGTAGTATTTAGATATTTCTATTTAATTGCTATGGGCATATGTATAATAATGCTCCAATTTGGGGTATATATACACATACACATAATATACATATACATATTTATACACACACACACAAGTATGTCTTTGCTAAATGGAGTCATTTAATAGAAATAAATCTGTCCCTTAACAGGATATTTTAATTTTGTATGGTTGCCTTTTAAGAAAATCTTAGAAACTTTTCATTTACCAACAGGGATTAACAAAAGAAAATAACACTTTATTTGAATCTCTTTATCTAAAAACAATTGTCTTTAGTGTGGGTACTGTCTTTAAGACCCACAGTGCTATTGGAAATGTGAGATTTAATCATTAAAACCAATGGAAGGGCCTGATAATTGCACTACTGTAATTAAGAGAGAATTTTAAGATCTGTTTAGCTATTTTAAAGTTGCTCCCTAGACTAGAGCAATAATGCCCATGGCAAAAGAAAATCACAGATAACAAATATCTAAGACAGCCTGCTACAACAGTGTGACATAGTAGCTTAGAATAAAAAACAAACACAGATGGAGTTCACAAAGACCTCTTGTCAGCCCAATATCCATGTCTGAGGTCCATTCGGAAAAGCTGTGTATGTTACTACAAAAAAATGCATGTGCCTCCTTTTCTATGTGTTGAATTGAGAGCATAAACACATACACATTTCTTGTTTGTCTGTTTTCCTTTAGGCCCTGAAATCCCTTATCTACCTTTTCCTCTTCATCGCCTGTACTGCAATTTGAAACTTTATCGTGGTCTCCACAGCTGCAGAAGAACAAGTTCATGAAAGACACTGAAGAAACAAATAAAATTTCTGGATTTTGAGTTCTATCCCTAGCATAAATGATAGGGCTGGAAGACTGTCCATCTAGTTTTTCAGACAGGAGATAAAAACATTCTTTTGAAGTCAGACAAGAGAGAAAAGTTTGATACAGAAGCCGAAAGTAGCCTCTCTGAGCTCACTGTGGCTTCAGGAATTGAGGATAGCCAAAGTTCTCAGAGTTAGCTAAGAGTCTTCAATAGCATCAAAAACTATTTCATTTTAATGATGAGAAGCCTCAACTTTAGTACTTGATTTTATTATTTTTTTATTCAATTTTATAAGTCAAATCTAGATTTTTATCCAGAAGTGGTTAAGATTGTGTATTTTGCCATGAGGTGGAATGGAAATCGAAGACAAGTGTCAGGTTGACTAACAGAAAGGAAAGGTCACTCCATGCTTTACACTCCGAGTCTGCACAAAGCTTACTGAGCCCCACAGAACAATAAAGGAAATAAGTAAGCTTTAAACAGTCTAATTGCTATCTTCAAAAATACTCCTATGTCATGAAATGGAAGAAAAATCCAAGATTTTTTTTAACTCTTTAAGAACAATATATGAAAGAACCAAAGAAGAGATACATGAGTTGAATTCTAATTCAGACAAATGTTAGTCTTGTACCATAAATTGATAAGTATCTTCAATAACTAACATATTTATCTGCTCATCCTCTTTATAAATAAAAGCAAGCATCAGATCCATTGGGTGAGAGACAGACTCACTGTCATGTCGACCATCAATAACATTTCCCTAACATTAGGGACAACTGCAAGGAAAGTAGAGATAACGTTTGACTATCAAAGTCTATTCTTAGCCAGAACACATGAACATGAATCGGAGGAAAATTACAAACTTATTCTTAAATAACAAATATTTTAATATGGTGTTCATTCTAGGGGATTCTATGTGGTAGAGTAGGACTATTCTAAAAGACAATTTTAGGCATAAATATGACATAGGGGACTTATTTTCCAGAACATAAAAAATTTCCAAACAATTCTAAAAAATTACCTTGTCCACAGTGATGACTTGAACTTCTTACTTTTCAAGTGCCTCATAATTTCCTTCAACCAAGGTAATTGCATGAGAGAAATCTGCAACCATCAGAGCAGAAGCAAGGTGGTGCATATATTTTGTAGGAAAGACAAAAGGTAATAAAAGGGAAAAGGAAACACAGAGAGAGAATGAATAAACAAACTACTCCTCAGAGCAGCAAGTACAAGAGCAAGAACAAAATCATTGATTAGTAATGAAACACTGGAACAAGAAACCAGCCCACCAGCCTAGACACCATGAAGCTAGAGAGAGGGAAACACAAAGGAAAAATGGAAGGACATGAAAGGTAGTGAGCTGAGTGCTGACCAGACAACCCACTTGCTACACTTGGCAAATGTTACCAATTAGTAGGAAACTGGAAATCCATATCAGCAACCACAGTTAAACTTCATAGGATTTTGGCAAATAAGGATGAATTATAATCAACTAACTAACCTTGAGGGCTTAGTCTGTGTTAGACATGTTTCTAGGAGCTTTATCTACCTAATCTGCACCACCGCCATAGACAGCCATACTTTACAAATGAGAAACAGGCACAGGGAGCTTAAGATAACTTGCCCAAGTTCAGGTAGGGATAAAGCAGAGATTTAAACCCAAGTAGTCCATCCTCAGAGCTAGACTCAAACCCCTCAGAGACTCCTTGGAAAGAGTCGACCGAATAAAGTGAATATGATACAGTTGTCATTAGGTCCTCCTCTAGATGTTTACTGTTAAATTCAGATACTGGGCTGGATGGATAATAGTTTACTAGTACAGTGGGGTACAAGTTCTTATAAATTCTACCTTATTCCTGTCTAGATGTGCTATACTTTACAATGCAGAAAAATACAGAATCCAATATACACATGTTTAGGCCAAATTAATATCCATAAATATTTTGCATGCAACAGTCTGTATTTGGGTCTGTGACACCACCGTGACAAACATAATGAGCAATTAAATTCCCAAGCGCTCAGATTTTGGCAGCAATTAAAGTGGAAACTAGAAACGAAGCATCAAAAAGAACTGGTTTCGGTGGCCTCCTGCCAAATGAATCCCCATGGATTGAGGAAAGGTCTAGAATTTCAACTGTGATAAATTCTATAGTGTTTTATATCTCATCTGTGTTAAGGATTGTATGAAAGTGCAATGTGACAAATGAGTGGAATATCAGCAGCATGAGTCCAAAGTGACACACAGGACATCTCTGAATGCCAAGAAATGTAAATAAAACCACTGAGTTATCTTTGCTGAAACTGTACCAAACAATAACAAATTCAACCGAACATCTACTGACTCACATGCTGGATGGTGCTGGAAAGCAGAAAAAAGTGTTAGCAAATTACACTCTTTAATAAACGAATTCACGATGCCAGCATAGGACTTAATTTCCATAGGACTACATATCCCTTATGAAATAATCACAATAACTAGAACTACATAGGTTGGATCTGAAATTTATATACTAAGCCAAATTTTGAAAATCAGAAAACTACTTTATTAGGCATCACACTAGGCACCAGAGATACAAAGCTAAATGAGACAGAATCGCAACTTGATCACCATCTAGTGAGAATATAGAAAAGAAACAGGAATTCATTCTCCTGGAGCAGAGATAACTATGAATTTATTACTTCTGAACATGTCTTTGAAATGAGACAAAATTTTCCAGATAAAGAAAAAAAAAGCCTAAGGCAGTAGAGTTGGCTTTAGCCTCAGACCTCAGTGTTACTGCTTACTAGCTGGGTGTTGCAGGCAGGACACTGTACTTAAGTCCGCTTATTCTAAGCTAGATATATTTCCCTTCCAAGGCTGTCAGCAGAACTAAAATAATCCATGTAAATCACTTAGCACATTGACCAAACAAAAGGTTTTCAATAAGTGGTGGAAGAGGAGGGAAAGAATAATGAGGAGGAAGAGGAAAGAGCATCCACGAAGCTCACTACGCTCCTAATGGATCCGATTTTATGGAGTGAGGTAGGAAAAGTACATTTTTCATGTCTTGAAGGTAATATTTAGGAATAACAAAGTAAAATAAATACAGTTTTGATGGGAAAAAATATTTTTAACTTTTTGGTCATATGTTCCCTATAAGAACACAATGAAATCATGATCCTTTCCTCTCAAAAAATTAAATGTTCACAAAAAACACATGTGTGCATGTGTGTATATAGCATATATACTTAATATATACTATGTACAATTTCAGTGGGCCAATGGAGCCCCTCAGGATCATCTAGTACCCTGTATCTATGACCATCAAATTTTAATATCTGGAAGGATGATTTTGCAGTGTATCTAGATAACATAGGAATGAAATTTATAAATGTCATTAGTTGTCCAAGAACCCTAAGAAGCAACCGGTCAAATTTCTATTGGTGTTTGATAAAGACACCAATTCAAACACTCAAATTACTAATTAAAAATATGATGCAAAAGTCAATCCTGTTGTCAAGCTAGAATTGAAAGCCAGTCATTTATTTGTTCATTCATTCAATATTTATTTAGAATCTAATAGGTGCCAGATACTATGCTAGTCACTAGGGATACCAAGGTTAAAAAAAAAAAAAAAGCTTCCTTTTCAAAAAATCCAATTTCAATTCAATAAGGTAATTGTTATCAGGCAAGTATGTCCCACATCCAGTGGGAGAATCATGTCCATATATTAAGCATGTATTAATGATCATTACAAATCTCAGATGGCTGGAAGCCTGTAGCATACTGTATTTTGAAGGACCCACAGGGAATTATCCACCAAGGAGGCCAGAAGCCTAATGGACGCAATTATAAACTCACATTTTAAAATCTGAAGAATTTAAGAAAAACAGCACTCTCCAAGTTATATTACTACAACTGTAAGAACATTTAACAGTGATTAATTTAATGGTTTTCTTTAGGCAGTAAAGTGAATCAGGAAAATATAATAACAGCGCATATGTTTTTCATGTAGTTAGAAATTCCTAAGGTCTACGTTTCTCAAAAAGTGAGCCAGGCAAACTTACTCCTCCAGTAAAACGTTTTAATTTTGGCACTAAACAAAAACGCCTCAAAACTGGCCCCACTGAAGTCTTTTACAAGTTAAGTAAGAAATAATGACTATATTCAGATTTTTTTAAATTCCAAATGAACATTCTAATATCAATATACAATTTCCAGTTCTAATCAAGAGATTCATATTTCAATAGATAATTGCTTTTCCCTTCGGTATGTCTTAGCTAGTCTAATCCTTTCAGGGAACATTAAGACATAATCATATTTTGCTAATGTCATTTCACTAATGCTGGCCAGGTTACAATCAGGCCCTGTCTAGAAGAATCTTATATGAGTCACAGTGAAATGGAATATAATATAGTAGAAGAGGTAAGAGTTGTGGAAACAGGAAATCTGTTTTTACGTTCCAATTTTGCAACTAAACTGCTTGTGTTCATAGGAAAATGCTTAACATCTCAATCTGTATTCCCTCATGAAATGAAGATATCGATGAAGATGATAAAAGTAATGATACCCATTTCAAAATGTTGTTGTGAGGATAAATTAAGAGATCATGTATGTGAAAATATATTCTAAACAAGAAAACACTGCTCAAATATTTGCATTTTTTAAAGAGAATAAATCTCATTTCCAGGTTCATAGTCTAAATCAGCAAGTATTTTAGCTATATTTACTTTGAAATTTTAGTATTTCAACACTCATTCGTGGTAATAATTAAGTAATATTTTAGTACTTCCTCAAGGTAAGCAAAAATAAAAACAAGTTTGCCACAGAATTTTTCCAGCTGGTCATTAATTCCTATACCTAAGGGAGGACAACAAAATTCCAGATTAAGTATTTACTTTAAATCCTAATTTCTCATTCAAAATTACCACATAGTTCTTTATATAATTTATAGTTATGTTTTGATTTCATTTCACGTGTTGCAGGATAATTCAATGAAACACAGTATCATTATTTCAATAAATGTTGTGGAGTTCTATGTGCCAAGTACTGCCATCGCAAATCCACTATGCAAACCTTAATATCTTTAGAAGTCATTATTATTTACTTGTTCACTTAATCTTGACAAGAGGAAGGCTTTCAAAGAGCAGTTTAAATAATGAAAATCTACTTTCTCAGCCAGAGAAGTCTGCTCACCTCAAACCCTGTACATCTGACCAATCTCATTTCCTATCAGGCTTCTATCCTCAAATTGCTTGTTATAGTGCCTCCTTGCTCTTCTTCCTATAAAAAAACCATTCCTTCTCTTTAGGGCCTATGTACTTGCTGTTCCCTCTCCCTAAAATGTTCTTCCCCCAAATATCAACCCAGCTTACTCTCTCATCTCATTGAGGTCTCTGTTTCAATGTTACTTCTTTAGAAACATCTTCCCTGATAATTGTCTCTAAAAATGAACCTACACTCACTCTCTGCTCCCTTGCCCTGCTCTACTATTATTTTCATAACATTTTGTATACTTAGCATTGTATTACATTGTTATAATATTTTTTAAATACTGTTAAGTTCCATGAAAACAAGAGGCTTTTTGTTTTAATTTACTAACTGTATTTCCACACAGTAGTTAACCATGAAAGGCTTTGTAAATGGATGTTCTAGGAACTTTCACAAACATTTAGTCATACGTGAATCAGATGCTAGCTTCAATTAAAAGTGCAAAGTGAAAGCAGTGAAGGCCACTAGCTATCTTTCATCCAAGAGACCTTCCACTGTAGCCTCATCTTGATGTCTACATCATGGTCCAAATTTGGTTCTTCTGTCTTGCAAATTAACAAAGTTAATTATGTCAGTCCATGACAGTGAGTCTGCCTTTCATATTCTGTCTCACATTAACCAAGTTAATAGAAATAGATGTACGAAACTAGACTATAAATGCATTCACTTATTACATGAAAGCGCTACATGAACCAGAGTACCATAACATGATCAGTGAAATTTAGCTTTTAGGAAACCCAAGATGGGACAACAAACAAAAATCAAATGTTGCTTAGTGAGCACAGATTCTAAACAAAAGAAATCAGGAGCTTTAAAAAGCTTTAGTTCAAAAAGATTGCATAGAATATTTGTGCATTCCACAAAAACATCATTACCAGTGATAGGACATGGTTGGAATAGACATTGGCCTCGAGCAGTATAACTCATCTTCTCCTTCGCATATTTTGGTAGAATTAACCCAAACAAGTCTTGATCTTCAAGGTTGAAGCTCCCAATCTCTTTAGGATAATTTTTACTATATGTAAGTCAAAATCAAATGCTCTTACTGGTGTAAAAAAAGAAAAAAATATTTTTTCAAGTCACATGTAATAAGGAAACAAGGACTTCCATTAAGTATTTGACAAATTGCTAAGATAAAGGTAAAGTAAGCAAGCAAACCTGAAAATGGCAGAAATTAATGGTATCTAAAGAAACCAGTAAAAATAAGAAGAGTGGAGAGAAAAATTGGATTCTAAATCATAATCTACATTTGTATCATTTTCTCAAGACTTTGCTTCAATTCCTGGTTCATTTCTAGCACTCTCTCCCAGTCCAGCTTTATGATATGGATATAATAATATGGTAAATCCTGCTAAATAATATGGATATATAGGTTTTTTTGATGAATGGCACAAACTTACTGGCCAAACTCACTTGCCTATGTTCAATGACACCATGAAAGATGGACAGCAAGCCACAGAAGGAATGGAAGCTTTGAACTTAGTTGTTGCTTAAGCTTGTCTGTGCACACTCACATTTAAATACTTCTTTAGCACTGGAGTGGGTATAGACCACAGTTACAACCACAGATTAGCTCCCTAATAGAAGTTCCTTGCTATGATCTTCAAATGAATGAGGGGACTTCATGTACCCTCAAATGCCCTTCTGGTGGATATTTTGTTTCCTGCTTCGCTACATGAGGCCAATATGAAAAACCCAGTTCCATGAAGAACAGAACTTTCCCAAAGACAAGTCTTCACGTGTGATATATTTATGAATTAACTCCTATAAAAAGTATGCCTACCAAAACATATTAAATTTACTTTTTTAATACTACAAATTTACAGTACCAAGCACTTCATATATTGGCTGATTTGTTATAATACTGAAAGACTGCTCACAGGGCTGAACAATCTGTATTAAAATCACCCACAACCACATGATCCAACATGTGTTTACCATGTAGAAGCTTAAAAGGAAACGAGTTACTAATAGTTTTTACTAATGTCAGTTTAATTACCACATCGATAAATAATTACCATTAGAAAACCATACAGAGTTGTTCTATAGGATCTTAAGGTTATTTAAGATAAAAAACTCGATGTGATCTGGAGGTCTTAAATTTAAAACAGTACCTGTCCTTGGGGAGTTTGTTTCAGAAGCTGTGGGAGATCCTCCTAGAAGAGGTGCCCTCTAAGCAAATGCGGAAAACTTTGGGATGAGGGGTGAAGAGGGGCAAAGTCAAATAATTCCATTATTCTGGACATTAGTGGTATTTTTCTACATCTCAAAGACAATTTTAGGTAATTAAGTTTTTCATATATAAGATTATTTTTAGGGATATCACCCACTTAAGAATGCTAACAAATGTCTCACTTACTGACTCCATTGCGTCAGTTCATGCATTTATTAATTACAAAGGAAACACATTATTCTCCATGTTTAGCCATTAATTTTTACTACATTTAATTTGGTCAAAATCTACAAAAGTCTAAGACCATTTGGCTGTGCAATGCAGTACATGATGTATTCAAACAATACCATACAAAAAAGGTAACATGTAAAGTTAGGTAAAGATAACCTTACAGAGGTGAACATAGTCTTTCCTGTAGCACTGGGAAGGACCACTTATTATAAAATTCTTCTTTTAAAAAATAATTAAAAGCTACCTAAATATCATTTTAGGCTACCTCAGTCTTGTTTGGACTAAAACCCCTTGTGATCATAGCAGAGCGAGTTAAACAAGAAAGAGTTGTTCAGTATATTGGAGAACTACAATTTAACAATCTTTGGTGCATCACGAATTTTAAATGTACATGAATTACAATGAAACACAGGCCAACCAATTCAACATAAGCCTCCATAAACAGTACCGAAATTAATAAACTGATTTTTATTTATAAAAGAAAATAAGCCTAAGATTTCCCTTTATACAGTATGGAATGTTTGGTACTAGATAGGTATCAAACAAACAAAAACCTAGAATAGTGTCTGTAATCATTTATCTTTAAAATCACATGTGCATTTTAAATATGTGAGAAAAGATTAATAGAACCATTTAAGTTCTCATGTTAAGTTAAAATTCAGGAAAGCAATCATTTTTAAGTCGCAAAAGACAAAGCCTTTTAATATCCTTTTGGTTTTGAAGAAATAAAGGCTTTTACTTGACAGTTACTTACATAAATTTGTATCAAAAAGAGAAGTTGGCAGAGACTTCTAAATTCATAACAATTGTCTATTAGTCTGTTTTTAATAATTTTTCTTTGGCATGTAATCCTCTTTAATTAGATTCCACTCTCTGTTGTTTCAAGACTCCATAAACTGGTGTCTTATATACCAGCTGCTAAAGCAGGAGTTACTGTCTAAATGATATTCACAATGAGTATTTAGAAGGTTTACAATTATACCCTTGCTAATAAATTGTGCTATTTTCCCCAACAATTTTAAGTGCTAATCTTCAGAAGGCATTTTAAAATTAGCTAAAATTCTGTCAAGAGATTTACAAAAATTGTTAGCATGAAGATAATTATGTCACAGTCCTCGGACTCCATCTCTGATTGTGTGCATAAATCAGAAAATGTCAGCTGTGTTTTCCCTTAATAATTATCCTTGCAGCAATATATTATAGTCTAAACTCCTATTATAATTTTTGTTTCTGGTTTCTAAAACACTAGACAGTTATTTCAGAAGTTTGGAACTGATTAAATAATTCATATTCCCCAGAATAATAAGTGATTATCAGTTCTAAAATTTTAGTATCAGTAATAAATAGATCAATATGAAAGTATAAATTCAATGTCCATGAGCCCTCCATCCTAGGAAACTACACACTTGAATGTGACTTTTTTTTAAATATTGATTGGGTAAAAATCTAACATAGCAGATAGTAGGCACAAAGTGGTATGGATTTGAGCATAAATTCTAAGATATATTTTTTATTTCAACACCAGGGACACATGAAATACAGTATCTGTGTGCCTAAAATATGTATCAAGCTACTTATCATCTGTCAATGCATGATTTTGTACCTTTCTTATAAAAATATAACCATTTCAGAAGGAATAAAATAAAAAATAATCACGCTTTCTTCCAATAATCATAAATTACAAGTGTTTTGATTTTTTCTGACTAAATAAACCAAAAGATGGAATTTTGATATAAGCTCAGTGATCATATTAAAAAACAGGATCTTAGATAGTGATCTTTGTATTTAGGTATACCAGGAAGCATTTTCTTTGCTGTGTTTTTCACCATATCAGGCATTTTAGAATTAGGAAAGATAAAAATTCCAGCTCTCTGAATACTTTAGTTCTTTAACTAATCTAAATGGATGGATATATTAGTTAAGGCATGTGACTCAGAGTAGTAAGTATTCAAAGACAAATATAAAAAAAGGTGCATTTTCTTGGAACATCAGTATTGTAAAAAATATTTTGGGAAATAGCTTTTAAATTTCCCATCAACCACTGTCAAGAGTCACACTTTCCATGTCACCCAATGGTGTCCTTCCCATGAAATCTCAGAGTAGAAAAGAGATTTGTGAATTAAGTAATTGGTAATAATGGAAATTAACTATTAGTATTAAATTTGACATTATAAACTCTGCAGCTGGTGGTAAATAATGGATAATGAGTATTATTACTGAATATAACATTATAAACTCTGCAGTCACAACAAATCAACAGGACCATTACTAGCCGAAAAAGAGGGTAGGAGCTAGAATCAGGGATTTCAGGACATCCTCATAAGGCAATTTCTGAAAAGCAAGTTTGCAGCCTTAGAAACCAGGCTTCTTTCCTCCTCAGTTAAACCAGCCAATGGACAAAACTCTCCTACAAAATAGATCAATATCCTGCACCACAACTTTTTTTTAATAGTTTGGTGTATTGCCTTTCAATATTATTTTCCATGTGTGTTTTTATTTTATTTTTTATTTGTATTTATTTTAGTATATATATATATATATATATATATTTTTTTTTTATTAAGGTATCATTGATATACACTCCATTTTCATGAAGTCCGCTCTGTTCTCCAGGTGTATGCAGTCTGGCGCAGCCTTCTTTCCTGTTGCTCTTTTAGGATTAGATGCATTAACTATATTTTCATATTATATGTCGTTTTGGGAGTTCTCTGTCTCACCTCTCACTCTGCCATCTTTAATCCTCCATTGTGAACCACAACTTCTTAAGGATGTTTGAGTAATAAACATGTCATCAAGCTTGGCTCCTTTCACAGCATGGTCTCCAATATAAAAAAAGTTGAAAATTCTGCCTTCATTAATGAATTTAGTGCTTTTAGGGTTTTTCTTTCATTTCAAATTTTATTTATATGTTCAATTACAAAAGTCATGTATGCCCTTGAAAAATTGGAAAAAAAATACATTTGTATATAAAAAATAATAATCTCCAAACTTCAACCTAACATCTAATTCCACTCCCTTGTGCTAGCCATTTTAAGCACAATTACTAACTTTCTAGTTTTCCACGCTCACATAAATATATGCTTTAAGTTCTGTTTTTCTGTGTGTGTGTGCACATGTGTGCATGTGTACAGTTGTTTTTCATTGGGCTAAACCTTTTAAAAAGTTAAATTTTTTTCATATAACATGGATATGTGGATACACCACCAGATCAATAAGTAGGTCTCTAACACTCAAAAAACTGCTTAAAATTAGGTTTTAACACTTTCATTAATACAGAAATGTAGTTTTTATCCTAGCATTTTATTGTTATGAATAATGCTGTAATATGTACCATTGTACATGGTGATTTCTCCTATTGTGGGATAAATTCTTCATAGTGGAAATGTTAGGATCTTTTTTTATCATTTTAATATATATTACTAGGTAATTCACCAAAAGTTTGTACTAATTTAAAACATACTAGCAATGTATGAAAATGTTTTAGTTACCTGAAACTTTGCTAATGCTGGATATTATTAAATTCCTACATGTTTTCCAATCTGATAATGAAAACTATTTTACAATTTTCTGGCTACTAGTGAGGTTGAGCATCTTTCATGTGTTTAATTGACTATTTATATTTTTCTCTTTTAGATACTGCCCATTCATACCCTTTGAAATTTTCTTTATCACTAATGTTACAAATATATTCACAGGCAATTCTTTCCATTTGACTTGTTTAGGGTATATTTTGCCACACAAAGTTAGTGTGCTGTTACTCTGTTGTTTGTTTTTAAAGTATATATATTAAGAACAATAACAAAATATGATTTAAAGATCTTGAGATAGAACTAAAATGAATTTTTAAAGTAAAATATATAGCAATAAAAGATACAACTTAAGAAACAAACAAAAATAAAGTATTAAAAATTATAAAAAGAAAGTTTAAAACAACGAATAACCCAAAAAAAGACAATACCTCCCCACTTGTCTAATGAAATAAGAGTAAATTTTTGCAGCCCATGCTATGGTGTTCTCATTGGATGTGGGCCAAAAAGAAGCACCCAAGCAGAAAGTGGGGTTGTTATTTGTTTATATCTAAATCATAAAAGTTAATACATCCAAATGACTCCTGACTGGTCAAAAATAGAGGTTAACCAGACACAGTATTTTTCTTGGATGAAAGCATGAACATCACCAATTTCGCTTATTTTTGCCATGTTAAACATTGATCCTATTTTTTTTGTGATGATGTGTGCTCATTTCTCAAATTTGTAAATTTATACTATTCAGCGAAGAAAACTGCAGTAGGCTGTTTTTTTCCTTTTATTTCTTCCTTTACTATTAAGCAAATATTACATTAATAAGAAAAAAATGAACAGGGTCATGTGCAAAATGACACCATGTACATGAAATGCAGAAGTAAGAAGATTCACCTGCATCAGGGACATGCTGCTTTCTGAATGTTCCAGGAGTTATAACCTCATTCTCAAATTATACCTTGTCTACAAGAGTTGGTCTCTTTTTTCTTAGTGGGTCTGAGTGACAAAACAGTCAATTTTAGTTTTTTCTCAAAATCTGAAGCAGTAACTTTATTTTTAGATAATTTCTAATAAAGTAGGCTGGAATAGATACAGTTTTCTCTGTTGGTCCAAGAATTTTTGTTCTTTTCATTAAAGAAAAATGGTGCTCTGTCAGAGGTTAAAAACTGAAATAAGGTAAATCAATTTAAATTCATTGTTCATCCTAATATAAAGATTTGCAAATTTATCCTGCTTAAATATTCTTACTTTTGGGCAGGATACATAAAAAAATTATAAGAAAAACAGCATATTTATGGTATCTGACCAAAACACTGCATTGAAAATGAAATTTGAAAACTGAATGAAGAGAGTTGATTATGTAGATTGCAAGGCTCAGATAATTTACATGTAATGAAAATTACAGTATCAGTTTTTAAGTTAATGGCATTATCAGTCATCATTATTCCCTGAACTGGTCCTTTTATGAGATTATCATGGAGACAAGAGAAGACTGACCAAAGATTAGTGACCTTTTCATCCCTTTCATCCCATCATAAACCACAAGTGGCTTAACTTGTCATCCAAACAGGTCCTTATCAGAATTTCTGTCAACACAGCCTGGAAATATTGCACTGCACTGCCTCTTTGACTTGATTCTGGATATATCTTTAATTAGTGATTCTGGATATGCTTGGTAGGCAGTGAAAAAGGAAATAGATGGTATCTCTCCCCACATGACTGTGTGTAATCGTCAGTGCCGGGAAGGCTAAGGAATGAACAATCATCACCACATTACTGAATGAATATGTGACATATGTACTTAATTTAAACCAGTTTCCTGATACTGGTATGATCACTGAAATAGCATCTTACCAACTACCTAAAATGAAGAGCCAGGGGAAAATGCTTGTTCCTTGGCATTAGCAATTCAAGTATTTTAATGTCAAATGAACAAACATTAAACTAATCTGGCATACAATGCATTTTACTTATTTATTTTGTTTGTCCTTAATTTTATTAAACTAGAATGCAATCTCTACAACAGAAGAGATTTTACTCTTTTCTTCACTGCTGTGTCCCCAGGGCATTAAAGAGTGGTGGACCCATACTAGGTGTCCAATGAATTAATACAAACCATATTATATGTAGAATACAAAATTTGCATGAACATTAAAATTAAACAAAGACTTCATAGATGTTTTCCCTCTATGTTAAAGGCCCACACCTTCTCTAATATGCATTAGTTTCTTTGATAAGCACTGCCCTACTGACAGTTCTGAAAAAGTGACTTGCTTCATAGGAAAACATGATAAGCATATCTTAATTCTATTTTTAATGACCAGTCGCAATACATAAAGTAATATTTCCATTAAACATATTAAATACTTCAACTTGATAAACTGGATAGCTATCTTTGATAGAATTATTAAATGTTGGCTGTGATAAATAACAGAAAAACAAGTATAATAAAATTATTATTATTGTTTTTTGTTAAGGCATTATTGATACACACTCTTATGAAGGTTTCACATGAAAAAACAATGTGGTTACTACATTTACCCACATTACCAAGTCCCCACCCATACCCCAATGCAGTCACTGTCCATCAGTGTAGTAAGTTGCCACAGATTCACTATTTGCCTTCTCTGTGCTACACTGTTTTCCCCGTGATCCCCCACACCATGTGTACTAAACATAATACCCCTCAATCCCCTTCTTTCACACACCTGACCCACCCTCCAACAACCCTCCCCTTTGGTAACCACTAGTTCCTTCTTGGAGTCTCTGAGTCGGCTGCTATTTGGTTCCTTTAGATTTGCTTCATTGTTATACTGCACAAATGAGGGAAATCATTTGGCACTTGTCTTTCTCTGCCTGACTTATTTCCCTGAGTATAATATCCTCCAGCCCATCCATGTTGTTTCAAAAGGTAGGATTTCTTTCTTTGTTATGGCTGAATAATATTCCATTGTGTATATATACCACCTTTTCTTTATCCATTCATCTACCGATGGACAATTAGGTTGCCTCCATATCTTGGCTATTGTAAAAAGTGCTGCAATAAAATAGGGGTTCATATGTCTTTTTGAATCTGAGAAGTTGTATTCTTTGGGTAAATTCCAAGGAGTGGGATTCCTGGGTCAAATGGTATTTCTATTTTTAGTTTTTTGAGGAACCTCCATACTGCTTTCCACAATGGTTGAACGAGCTTACATTCCCACCAGCAGTGTAGGAGGGTTCCCCTCTCTCCACGTCCTCGCCAGCATTTGTTGTTCTTAGTCTTTTCGATGATGGCCATCCTAACTGGTGTGAGGTGAAATCTCATTGTGGTTTTAATTTGTATTTCCCTGATGATTAGTGATGTGGAGCATCTTTTCATGTGTCTGTTGGCCATCTGAATTTCTTCTTTGGAGAACTGTCTCTTTGTATCCTCTGCCCATTTTTTATTGGGTTATTTGCTTTTTGGGTGTTGAGGCATGTGAGTTCTTTATATATTTTGGATGTTAACTGCTTGTGAGATATGTCATTTACAAATATATTCTCCCATACTGTGGGATGCCTTTTTGTTCTGTTGATGGTGTCCCTTGCCATAAAGAAGTTTTTAGTTTGATATAGTCCATGTGTTCATTTCTGGTTTTGTTGCCCTTGCTCAAAGAGATGCATTCAGGAAGAAGTTGCTCATGCTTATATTCAGGAAATTTTTGCCTATGTTGTCTTCTAAGAGTTTTATGGTTTCATGACTTACATTCAGGTCCTTGATCCATTTTGAGTTTACTTTTGCGTATCGGGTTAAACAACAATCCTGTTTCATTCTCTTGTATGCTGTCCTGTTTTGCCAACACCAGCTGTTGAAGAGGCTGTCATTTCCCCATTGTATGTCCATGGCTCATTTATCATATATTAATTGACCATATATGATTGGGTTTATATCAGGGCTCTCTAGTCTGTTCCATTGGTCTATGGGTCTGTTCTTGTGCCAGTACCAAATTGTCTTGATTACTGTGGCTTTGTAGTAGAGCTTGAAGTGGGGGAGCATAATCCCCCCAGCTTTATTCTTCCTTCTCAGGATTGCTTTGGCTATTCAGGGTTTTCTGTGGTTCCATATGAATTTTAAAACAGTATTCTCTAGTTCGTGAAGAATGCTGTTGGTATTTTGATAGGAATTGCATTGAAACTGTAGATTGATTTAGGCAGGATGGCCATTTTAACAATACTAATTCTTCCTATCCATGAGCATGGGATGTGTTTCCATTTATTGGTATCTTCTTTTATTTCTCTCATGAGTGTCTTGTAGTTTTCAGAGTATAGGTCTTTCACTTCCTTGTTTAGGTTTATTCCTAGGTATTTTATTCTTTTTAATGCAGCTGTGAATGGAATTGTTTTCCTGACTTCTCTCTCTGCTAGGTCATTGTTAGTGTATAGGAATGCCACGGATTTCTGCGTATTAATTTTGTATCCTGCAACTTTGCTGAATTCAGATATTAGATCTAGTAGTTTTGGAATGGATTCTTTAGTATTTTTTATGTACAATATCATATCATCGGCAAACATGAACAGTTTAACTTCTTCCTTACCAATCTGGATGCCTTTTATTTCTTTGTGCTGTCTGATTGCCATGGCTAGGACCTCCAGTACTGTGTTAAATAGAAGTGGGGAGGGTGGCCATCCTCGTCTTGCTCCCAATCTTAAAGGAAAAGCTTTCAGCTTCTTGCTGTTAAGAATAATGTTGGCTGTTGGTTTGTCATATATGGCCTCTATTATGTTGAGGTACTTGCCCTCTATACCCATTTTTTGAGAGTTTTTATCATGAATGGATGTTGAATTTTGTCGAATGCTTTTTCAGCATCTACGGAGATGATCATGTGGTTTTTGTTCTTGTTTTAGTTGAAGTATGTGGATGATGTTGACGGACTTTCGTGTGTTGTATCATCCTTGCATCCCTGGGATGATCTTTTTGGTGTATTTTTTAATTCTGTTTGCTAATATTTTGTTGAGTATTTTTTCATCTATGTTTATCAGGGATATTGGTCTGTAATTTTCTTTTTTTGTGGTGTCTTTGCCTGGTTTTGCTATTAGAGTGATGTTGGCCATGAAGAATAATTTTGGAGGTATTCTCTCCTCTTCTACTTTTTGGAAAACTTTAAGGAGGATGGATATTAGGTCTCCACTAAATGTTTGATAAAATTCAGCAGTGAAACCATCTGGACCAGCAGTTTTATTCTTAGGTAGGTTTTTGATTACCAGTTCAATTTCTTTACTGGTGATTGGTCTATTCAGATTTTCTGTTTCTTTCTGGGTCAGCCTTGGAAGGTTGTATTTTTCTAGAAAGTTGTCCATTTATTCTATGTTATCCAGTTGTTACCATATAATTTTTCATAGTATTCTTTCATAATTCTTTGTTTTTCTCTGGTGTCCATAGTGAGTTTTCCTTTGTCATTTCAGATTCTATTTATGTGTGTAGATTCTCTTTTTTTCTTTTTTTTTCTCTTAATCTTCTGTCTTTAATGCATACTACTATAATAGGTTTTGTTTCTTCTTTTTCTTTGTACCAATAAATTGTATCAGCCATCTTTTTTTCTTGATAAGACTAGCTAGGGGTTTATCTATTTTGTTTATTTTCTCAAAGAACCAGCTTCTGCTTTCATTGATTCTTTCTATTGTTTTATTCTTCTCAATTTTATTTATTTCTGCTCTAATCTTTATTATGTCCCTCCTTCTACTGACTTTGGGCCTCATTTGTTCTTCCTTTTCTAGTTTCATTAATTGTGAGTTTAGACTGTTCATTTGGGATTGTTCTTCTTTCCTTAGGTGGGCCTGTATTGCAATATATTTCCCTTTTAGCAAGGCCTTCACCATGTCCCATAGATTTTGTGGTGTTGAATATTGTTGTCATATGTCTCCATATATTGCATGATCTCTGTTTTTTTTTTGGTCATTGATCCATTAACTATTTAGGAGCATGTTATAAGCCTCCATGTTTTCGTGGGCTTTTTCATTTTCTTTGTGTAATGTATTTCTAGTTTCATACCATTGTGATCTGAGAAGATGATTGGTACAATTTCAATCTTTTTGAATTTACTGAGGTTCTTTTTGTGGCCTAGTATATGATCTATTCTGGAAAATATTCCATGGGCACTTGAGAAGAATGTGTATCCTGTTGCTTTTAGATGGAGTATTCTGTAGATGTCTGTTAGGTCCATGTGTTCTAATGTGTTGTTCAGTGCCTCTGTTTCCTTACTTATTTGCTGTTTGGTTGATTTGTCCTTCAGAGTGAGTGGAGTGTGGAAGTCTCCTAGAATGAATGCATTGCATTCTATTTCTCCTTTTAATTCTGTTAATATTTCTTTTACATATGTAGGTGCTCCTATGTTGAGCACATAGATATTTTTAATGGTTATGTCTTCTTGCTGGATTGACCCTTCTATATCATTATGTAATGTCCTTCTTTGTCTCTTGTAACTTTCTTTATTTTGAAGTCTATTTTATCTGAGACAAGTATTGCAACTCCTGCTTTTTTCTACCTATTAGTGGCACGAAATATCTTTTTCCATCCCTTTACTTTTAGTCTGTGTATGTCTTTGTGTTTAAAGTGAGTCTCTTGTAGACAGAAAATAGTTGGGTCTTGCTTTTTTATCCATTCAGTGACTTTATGTCTTTTGATTGGTGCTTTCAGATCATTTACATTTAGGGTGATTATCAATATGTATGTACTTATTGCCATTGCAGGCTTTAGATTCGTGGTTACCAAAGGTTCAAGGTTAACTTCCTTACTAACTAAGAGTCTAATTTAACTCACTTAACATGCTATTACAAACACAATCTAAAGGTTCTTTTTTTCCTCCTTTTTCTTACTCCTCCATTCTTTATATATTCGATATCATATTCTGTACTCTGTCCATCCCTTGATTTACTTTGGGGATAGTTAATTTAATTTTGCATTTGCTTAGTAATTAGCTATTCTACTTTCTTTAGTGTGGTTTTATTACCTCTGGTGACAGCTATTAAACCTTAGGAACACTTCCATCTATAGTAGTCCCTCCAAAATACACTGTAGAGATGGTTTGTGGGAGGTAAATTCTCTCAGCTTTTGCTTATCTGGAAATTGTTTAATCCCTCCTTCAAATGTAAATGATAATCTTGCCAGATAAAGTAAGCTTGGTTCAAGGCCCTTCTGCTTCATTGCATTAAATACATCATGCCACTCCCTTCTGGCCTGTAAGGTTTCTGTGGAGAAGTCTGATGATAGCCTGATGGGATTTCCTTTGTATGTAATCTTATTTCTCTCTCTGGCTGCTTTTAATAGTGTGTCCTTATCCTTGATCTTTGCCATTTAATTACTGCATGTCTTGGTGTTGTCTTCCTTGGGTCCCTTGTGTTGGGAGATCTATACATCTCCATGGCCTGAGACACTATCTCCTTCCCAGGATTGGGGAAGTTTTCAGCAATTACCTCCTCAATGACACTTTCTGTCCCTTTTTCTCTCTCTTCTTCTTCTGGTACCCCTATAATGAGAATACTGTTCCATGTGGATTGGTCACACAGTTCTCTCAATATTCCTTCATTCTTAGACATCCTTTTTTCTCTCTGTGCCTCAGCTTCTTTGTATTCCTCTTCTTTAGTTTCTATTTCATTTATTGTCTTCTCCACCATATCCAATATGCTTTTAGTACCCTCCTTTGTGCTCTTCAATGATTGGATCACTGACTGGAATTAATTCCTGATTTCTTGAATATCTTTCTGTACCTCCATGAGCATGTTAACGATTTTTACTTTGAACTCCCTTTCAGGAAGAGTCATGAAGTTAATGTCATTTAAATCTTTCTCAGGAGTTGTATTAATAATTTTACTTTGAACCAGGTTCCTTTGGCATTTCATATTTGAATATAGCGCCCTCTAGTGCCCCAAAGCTCTACTCCCTGGAGCTACTCAGCCCCTGAAGCAATATCAGGGGTCACAGGGGAGTGGTATTGGTGCTTGGAAGGAGGAAAGAGCTGTTTCCTGCTTCCTGGCTGCTATGCCTGTCTCCACTGCCTGAACCAGTGATCCCAGCAAACAGGTATAAGCCTCTATGCTGTGCATTTGTAGTTGCTGTAGACAGACCTTCCCTCTGGCTGCACTAACGCCAGGATGGGTTTTGCTGGTTTGCGAGCCAGGTGGGACTGGCCAGAAGAAATGCACAGTAGGCTGAATATCACAGAGGGGGTTCTTTGAGCTGTGTAGCCAGCCAGGGAGCTGGAGCACCTGTAGATCATCTACAGAGGAAGATTTCTTTTTCCACCTTAAATATGACAGTCTATATGGCAACGCTCCAACCTGCTGGGCAGAGTGCACCCAGACAATTTTGTCTACCTGTCCTTTCTCCTGAGAAGTAAGCTCTGTGCAGTCCTTGCCCCTTTAGCAGCCCTCTTGCTAAGGGCTTCCTTGTTAGGAAGTCTCTCAGAGTGCCAGCCACTCTTTTGTCCCAGAGAAGCCGGATATGGATCCCTGCTTTCCACATGAGACTGGAATCTCAGTCTCTCCAGGAAATCTGCCTGTCTTAGCTTTCCAACCCCATAATCATGAGAGTATTATGCAAGCACCATGAAATGTACATTTGTGCTCCCAAAGCAGATCTTCAGAGTTAAGTATTCAGCAGTCCCAGGCCTCCACTCCCTCCCTGCTCCATTTCTCTTCCTCCTGCCCATAAGCTGGGGTGGGGGAAGGGCTTGGGTCCTGCCAGGCCACAGATTTTGTACGTTACTCTGTTCTGTGAGGTCTGCTCTTTTCTCTAGGTGTATGCAGTCTGGCGCAGTCCTCTTTCCTGTTGCTCTTTCAGGATTAATTGTATTAATTATATTTTCATATTATATGTGGTTTTAGGAGGAAGCCTGTGTCTCACCTCTCTCACTGCCATTTTTAATCCCCAAGTATAATAAAATTAAATTGTCAATGAATATGCTAAAATTGCAGAGGAAAAAAATCCTTCTAGAGCTTAATGGTCAAATGGATATTTTTAAGGAAATTCATACTATACTATTATCATTTTCTCTCTCACTAATATACTATTTTTGCATTTCTATCAGAAAATATCTATATATATTTTAATAGTCCAAATACCTTAATGTCAATTAGGCATTACATACATGTTATGTGTACATGTAATATATATGAACATCCTACAATTCATATAGGAAATTAATGATCCTCTACTAAATGCTACTATTGATACCTTTTATTTCTACACTTTTTACTAATCTCATTAAGTATTATCATAGTTAACATGATTATGGCTATATTTTATATTATATAGCTTAAATGTCAATTAGTTCTACAACGATCTGCTCATCATTCTATTCATTGACAGACTGCTGAGATCATTAACCTGGGGGCTGCCTTAAGAATGCAATAAATGTTTGCTGAATTGAATTGACCCTATTGCCTACTGGTGGAGATATGAAGTGAAAATCTATATTGTTTGAAAGACTTCCAAAAAACAAACCTCACAAACTCTCAAGGAATTAATATCTTCACTCAGGATATTCCTTCGTTCTAACATAAAGCCCAAATGTTTCCCATCCTCTTGTTCTGCAGTCAATGGAGATGTTCAATAAATATTTGTTAAATCCCATCCTCTTGTTCTGTACTCACTGGAGATGAAAAACAGCTAGTCATCTTTCTTTTGTAAGAACCCTTCATCCTTAAAGACTGTTATTAACTCCCCACTCTTCTAGTCTCAAGCCTGAGCAATCCAATCCTCTAGCCTTGCTTCATCATTTTGATTTGTTTTTTAACTCTGAATTTTATACATGTGCTTATCCCAGGAATCTACTTCAGGTTCTCGACTTCCCTTTTTAATAATGAAGCTTAGAACTGGACAACTTGTCCCATGCATTTAACCAATTTTAGCACAATCAACTAAATAATGCTTTATAGCTTCTCACTGTAGCAATACTCCCTCCCCAATTTCCAATCTAGATGTTCTTAGGAATTAAAATAATACTTAGAATCACTAGAACATACAGATTTAGTGGCAGAAGCTATTTCCCTCGTAGAAATAATGTTTCCCTTCAGTATATTCAGCAGGATATTATCATAATTATTCTTAGCATTACCTGACTACATGTAAACTTTAAGACAACACAAAACGGAGGAAAAAATAGCCATGTGCCATTATATGGTGGTTTTGAATAATTCCATTGTCTGGCTCAGGCTCCACTATGGAACATTCTGACAATCCCTAGTGAATAATACAATACGAATTGCATGAGAACTTTTATTTTCCAGCCAAGCTGGAAATGTGAACTTGATTTTTTCAACATTTATCATAGCATAATTCTGGCTGACCTTGTTTAGTGTAATAACTAGATTAAATGATAAGCACATTGCTTTTCATAGGAAGTCAGATGTTCTTTGAGTGAGCAATACTCTGAAATAGACACTCCACAATACTTGCATACATAAAGCATTTTTACAAATTTGACTTGTATGGATTTACTAGAAATGAATTAATAATACTTTCAGAATTTGTTCTAAATATTCTAGCTCACTGTCTTCATAAAACTTACATTTTAATGGAGGGGAAAGAGATGATACAAATATCAAAATATCTATTTAAAATGTGGCAAACATATACACTTTGAATGTCAACACTTAACAGAGGTTATGTCAGATAGTGTTTATTGCTTTGGGGAAAGAAAGGAAGGTAATGTTATAATGAGACAGATATGGCCCTAGTACAAACAGAATAGTCAGGGAAGGAATTTCTAAGTCCATGATAAGAGGGTTAAGGAATTACCAAGGCCCTGAGATGGCTATGAAATTGGCTAATTCTACGTAAGAAATTCAGTGTGCCAAATGTATGATAAAGTACATATGGTAGAAGGTAAAATAGGAGAGTAGACAGTATCCAAATCATATAGAATCTTGCTAAACTATGATAAGAAGTCTGTAATTTATTCCAACTCCAACGTGAAACCTTTACTGGGTAACATTTATTTAGCATCATTGTCTTAAAAAGCATAGAAAAAAATCCCATTGTACTTCTGTTCTCTTTTTAAATTTTTTTAACTTCTTAAAACATTAGTACATCATGTGTTTCTATAACAGACATAGTCATCAAGAAGTTAAATAATTTCTTAAAAATAGCACAAGAGATAAATTATGTTTTAGTTTGTGGAATTAAATAAGAATAGCTGGCTATCTCACACTTAAGAATAAGTCTTATATTTCCAACTGATTTCTAGGAATTTAGAACTGAGCTGTCATACAACATGTTTGACACTGTATATTTTCCTCAATATAAATTATTTTCCTCCCAAGAACAACAAAATACTTTGGGGATAGAGTGACTGTTGAAAAGTAAGAATCCAAACTCTATAAAAAAATCTCAAAAAATTATTCAAACATGAAATCTCTCCAAATATTTGATATCTTGAGTAGATGATGCATAAGTGTGTACCTATGTCAAAAGTCATTCAGCCGCACACTAAGATTTGTGCATTTTATTGTATGTCCCTCAAAAAGAAAAGATCCAAAATAACTCCCCCCATTTACTTTTTTTCTTAAGTACACAGAAGATGTAGTATAAACAATGAAGAAAAATGAGGAATAAAAGTGTAAAAAACTTAAGCAATTGGTAATATAATTGTCCTTTTATACCTATTAGGCATAGTGAAAATATTTAAAATTATTCTTAAAAGAGGAGTTTTATAGTACCTAAACAATAAAACAGATTTTATACACGTTTATCTTAATAAAGTAATAGAAGGGATTGTAACACAGGATATAAAAGTGTGCCAAATTTCTCAGCTTAAAGCAAAGGACTCAACAGAGCCTGACTCCATGTATTGATTCTGGTGTTTATTAACTGTGCCAGAGAATTCAATTAATTCGTGTCAAAAATTTAATATTACATACTTATAGAATCAAAATATAGATTATAACTTACTAATCCACAGAAAAAAATGAAAATATCAGGAAAAAAGAAAGAAAAAGAAATATAGATGTGATGAGGGTAGAGTGGGGACTAAGCAATTTAATTCAAGTGATTGTTAAGGTTCTCTCAAAAACAAAGATTCTCAGAATCAAAAGTAACAAAATAATCAGACATACCTCTATATCAAATGACAATTTAAAAATAAAAGGATGAGCCATGCAAATGCAATGCAAAAGACTGTTTAACATCGATAAAACGGTAAAGTCCCTAAGGAGGATGGATACAATAAGAAACTGAGATGAAAACACAGTTATTTAAAATATTTTTAAAATAGTCAATATCAGTGGAAAAGTTTAATATATCTATTTAACAGTAAGAAAATATGTCTGTTTAAGGACTTTTGCATGTGGCTATTACCCTAAAATGTCATACTGAGTAAATAAAATTTTAAAAATCCCAAACAGTTCATCCTTTAAGAGGATGTGAAAAATGTCACTTTAGATATAAAAGGTTGAGCTATGATATGCAATTATATATTATGATATTAGGGCAGAAGATTACTAGAAAAAGTTTCCTTTTATGTGTATATAGGATATAAATATCAAACATCATTACTATATGAACATTTAAAATATGCATGTGTGTAATTTAAAATGCCTATTTAAAAAATACTAATGTAAATTTATAATTATGTGAAATGACTAATTTATACAGTTATGCTTAGATATGAATCAGTTTTATTCATGTCATAGTTATAAAATAAATACTGTTATATAGTTAACAGCAAGTAGTATCTCCCTCTGTATGTCGTTGTAGGCGCCTTGAGTGCAGTTTGTTTTAGAGACACTCAAAAAAGTTTTTTTTTATTTGAACAGAAGAAAACAATGAGGAAATACTAAGGACTTTTTTCTGTGTATTATGAAATTATGAGTCACATCTTTCCAAACATTTGAAATGGGTCCAATTTCAGTTTGAGTTGTAACTAATAACTGAATGTTAGATGTAAGAAAGAAATTTCTTATATGTATTCAGAATAATCTTAAATATGTAAATATGTGAAATGTTGGTCATTACAACAATCCTGAGTCATGGTTAAAAACTGCAAAAAATGAAATCCTGTATGAAAACTTCATATTCAGCTCCAGGGCATCAGATATGTAAGTTATTATATTACTCTGATAGTAAAAGCACTTAAATAATACATAGCATGGTATGTGCTTATTTCCATATTACACAGGAAAAATTTACATATGATTGTATGTGAACAAAATGAAGTTACAAATTAAGATATATGCTATAATCCAATTTTTAATAAAAACATAGAAGCATACACAAGAATGAAACAAATGTTAGTGACATTTCTGAGTGGGAGGATTTCAAGTAATTCCATCTTTCTCTGTTTTGTCTATATATATGTATTTCCTAAAATTCTTTACACTGTCAAAAATCCTTTAACAGCTAACTCTGAATTCTTTTCTGTACCAGGCATTGTTCTAAGTGCTTTATATGTCTTAATTATTTTAAACTCTACAATAGCACTCTCAGAGCTATTACTATATTCATGTTTTCAGATGAGGAAACTGAGGCACAGAGATTAAAAACTTGCCTAAGATTTCCTGAGTAGAAACTGACAGAGCCTAGATTTGAAACGTACTAGTTTGGTCCCCAAAACTTCACCATACCCTAAGCATTCCCCAAATAAGAACTGAATTTTCTTTCATAATTTTCAAAGGAATATAATAATTATATTAAAAATTAAGGAAACAACCTGATGAATTTGAGGATATCATGCTCGCTCTTTGTCACCAAGATAAGTTCTATCTCCTTTCATGCATATTTTCAGGGAAAAATATGGCAAATCTTCTGCAGCAATGTTTGAATAAATCTTTCCTAGAGACATGAGCCTTCCAAACTTTTAATATTGTGCCTTTCTTTTAACAAAAACAAAATATCACATGTTGTTGTGTCCTCAGGAGCACAAAGAAATTTCCTGCCTGAGAAGTAAATGACTGAGAGGAAAAAATTATAGACCATTATGGCATGCTAATAATCCAAATTAGATAAACAAACACAGGCAATGGAAAGGAAGAAAGAGCAAATGCATTCAGCAGAGAATGGTGATAAAGAGTAATGGACAGCTCATTCTCCACAGCTAAAATTGCACAAGCTGCACTGTCTAAGGGAAATGAGTCAACTGGTTCTCAAGTTATAAGGGAATCTTACAGAATATTTTGAGTTTGAATAGCTAACACTGCAGGCAATTGAAATAGGTCTCCAAATATCTGATTAAAGTCATGCCCAATTACAACTGGTATAGAATATTTGGGCACCTCTCTTATAAAAGGTAAATGCAGGTTAAATTTCCAGATTTCTCTGTTACTTAACTTCCAAAGTAGGTATTAATTAAGGAAGTAAATTAAGATGTGGTTAACTAAATTCTTAGTTATGAAAATGAAGTCTAAAACTCTTTATTAGGGCATTATTCACTTCCACAATGCTTCTTAATGAACAATTTTGTGCTTTGATTCAATAGTCCTTTTATTTCATATGAATTCTTTAACATAAAAGAAATCTCACACCGGAATCTGGTTTTAAATCTCTAAAAACAGCCTCAGACGACTAGAGTGACTGAACAGGAGGAAAAACGAGAAGAGGAATAATATGAGCAGTGCCATGCAATCATGAGAGATAAGAAATGCATGAGATCATAGGGAAAATAAAACTATGTCATCTTTACAACTAATCTCCTGTTTTTCCATCTTAATTTGATCATGCAAATTGCCTACTAAAAACCATCAGGCTAGGTGATTTTTGTATTTCATTGCTTATTACTATAATTCCACCATCTGTTCTTCTAAAAATGATATATTAAAAATCAAATCAGTGATGATTTTTTAAATGCATCCTTTTTAAAAATACATCTTCCATGATTCCCTACCAACTTGCTAATGAAAGGGGAAATGCATTGTCCGCTTGGTTTTCTTAAATTGTCTGTGGAATAAAGTAAAACAACACATTTCACAGAACACACAGAGCAGAAGCTTATCTAACATCTTTCATAAGTTAGGAATATCAGTTTTATCACTCAAAAATATAATATTTGACAAAGGAAGTAGATACATCGATAGTCACATGGAAGGGCATTTTAATTTATATTTTTTTTAAATATGGTCTCTAACAAGTAATAAATTTGACACAAATTATTTGTCTAATTCCCTCATATACGTCATTCTGTTACCCTTTATTTAATATACTTCTCAAAGTAATGGAAAGTGATTATAATGAGGCCACATTACAGTCCTCCATATTTTAAAGTTACTGTAATGTATCACCTCACTATTATTCCTTTCACCTAAACTATGATGTATTAAATTGCCTAAGTATATATATTACTTATAAGGTCCAGGTCAAATAAAGAAAAACACTTGAAAGGTTTACACCATCATGGAAATTCAAGATAGAGCAATTATAATTTAAATATGCAAGGACATTTAAACCTCTATATTGTCTTTTTAAGGTACCCAAATCTTTACACTATTTGACAGAAAGTTTCTGACTTTAAGTCACAATTAGATATTCAACTCTGGTCCTCAAACTGCAAATACCAAACCAGACCACACCTACTTTTGTAATTTCCACAGTGGCTCGTGATACCAGCAGCAAAAATAAAGTAAAATAATAAAAAAGGAGTTGGGCTTCGAAAAAACAAACACGAATGCTTTCTGTGATTGTATAGCGCTATAAATAAGAATTTTATGTCTGAGTGTGTGTATGTGTGTTTGTGTATAATTCAGATGAGGACGACTGCAAACCGGAAAGCAGTGGAGTTGTTTAAGGTTGTATCTTTAAACCAGCCGAGAAGTGCAGTCATACGATGACAGAAGAAAAAAAAACGAAGGAATGAGAAAATTAAGTGGAAATAAGGCCAGTTTTGACAAATACTGAAGGACCAGCATTTGAGACTAAACTTTTATAAGCTAGATTCTTAAAAATCAGAAATTCCCACAGTAAAAACTAATTCTTCAAATTCTGTTTTAATTTTCTTTCTGTTTTCTCTTAGTTGTAATAATACCCATTAAGTGTTTTCATGGCTGACACAGTGCTTCTTATGGGCCAAAGATAGAGTGTCACATTTATTAACAGTATCATTATATACTAATGGTATTAGTATTAGTATTATTAGTAATCATCCTCATTTTATAAATGAGGAATTCAAGCACCAGAGAGTTGAAATAACCTTCCTAATATCACAGAGCTAGTAAGTTTTGAAACCTGTTTCCCCATCTCTGAAATGGAGCACACGGTGTAATACATGTAATCTATTATAATAATAATTATTATAGGCATACCTTGGAGATATTGTGGGTTCAGTTCCAGGCCACCTCACTAAAGGAAATATCAAAATAAAGTGAGTGAAAATAATTTTTTGGTTTCCCAGTGCACATAAAAACTATGTTTATACTATATTGTAGTCTATTTAGTGTGCAATAGCATTATGTCTAGAAAAAAATGCACATATCTTAACTAAAAAATACTTTACTGCTAAAAAATATTAACCATCGTTGGAGCTTTTTGGCGAGTCATAATGAGTGCTCATAGATCGCCATAAAAAATATAATAATAATGAAAAAAACCCAAATATTGTGAGAATTACCTATGTGACACAGAGCCATGAGGTGAGGAAATGCTGCTGGAAAATGGTGCTGACAGACTTGCTCAACACAGCGTTCCCACAACATTTAATTTGTAAAAAATGTAAATAGCTGTGAAGCACAACAAAATGAGCTATGCCTGCATTTTATTAATGATAATGTCATCCGAACTGTAAAGTGTGGTTATAGCCAATGAACACTGAACACTGCATTTCCTAAAATGATCATCTCCATTGTGAAACTGCTTTCTATAATGCCAACTTTCTATTCTTCTTACCCAAATTCAATTGATCTGATGCTCACATGCAACCTTCTGATAATGATTTGGCTTTCAGTGGGTTTCCTTTCTCAGTGATGGTGATTTCTTAGGTTAAATCAAGAGCATATTTCTGAGGTTGATTTGATACCCCATGTAGCTCAAACCCAGTCAGGAAATTATGTTCACAGCAATTACAGTATTCTGGTACATGGAAAAGTCATTTTCCTCACTATAAATTAGCAAAACGGCACATCAAAAGCTATTTTAGCAAGAAGCAGTCAAATATACTTCCTATAGAAATGCTTCACCAATTTATTAGTGAGAACCAGTTTGCTGTCAATATGCAAACTTCACAGTGCTGTCTTTGTATTTTGATATCACTTCCACGCATAAATCTGACTAAAACCCTTTAATCCCATTCTGGGTTAATGACTCCATGGAAGTGCTCCTTAGGATCTGTTTTGGCATCTCAGACATTTGTCCATCAAGTTATTTCTCTTTTATTATAGTCCTCCATTGACAGGTCTCTCTTCCTCACTAAACACTCCTCTATGTGCAAATGCTTGGTGTATAGCCCAGTGCTTGATCTATAGTAGGTACTCAATATCCATTCGGTGGATTAATTAATGATTGATTTACACTTAAATCAGCTCTTCAGGAGCTGTTACTTCAATTGTGTGCAGTCAAAAAACTCTTGACTCAGTGAACTCCATGGGCATGGTCATACTTATACTTCTGAACTAGATGAATCTGAAAAGAATAGTAAGATACCGATGCCAAATGTGGGCATATCAGATGCGCAGCAACCTTTGTGATGTTTATGAACACATTCTCAAGACTGCTTTTTTTACAATACAAATGTGATATGTATTACACTACACCTGGCTTAGACTCCAAACTAGAATATCATCTTGAGGCAGGCAAAAGACAGAGGCAGCCCCTGGCTAGGTGGAACAGAATAGGGGCCTCAGGAAACACAAAAGCAGGGAGTTTACTGAGGGCCTCAGATAGATACAAGGACAGGATGCCTGTGGCAGGAACACCCTTGATTTTTTTTTTTTTTTGCTAGCATGCCAAATTTGGAAATACAGGCAACTTTCAATAAGATTGGTCAAAACAAGGAACAGAATTCCAGCAGGAACCAATACAAATTAGACAACTAAGTCTGAGATATATACCCCTAGACACAGCCCAGTGCATGCACTAGGAGTTCTGTACTATCAGTTTCTCTAAATAAAAAGGCTTTTTTTCATGCTTGCCTATCTTGAGGGTCTGCGAGTTCGTTCTCTGACTCTGTGAACAAGAACCCCGGTATCATCCTGAATAAAAACGTTTAGTAAACCTACTAAACTGTATAAATAAACTAGTAGCAATAATTTATTAAACATTTTTTCTTTCAGAAAGTTTTAGACATTGTTTTTGATTACCTCCAGAATATACTTTTATTAGAAGGTAAACATGAAGGACAGCAGGTAATAAGAGATCATCAGCTAACACACCCAAGTCAAGTGACTTGTCTAAGATTGAGTAGTTAGCATAAAGTATTCTTCCACTCTCCAGTATTGTTTTGCTTTATGAAACTATCTTCCAAAAAAAAGTTACAATAATAAACCAGTCAACATGGAGGCAAACCTATCTTATCCTCGCAAAAAATATTTATAACCAAAAAAGGATAACATATGGGAAATAATCAAAATGAAAAGTCATTTCAAATTGCTATGTTTGCTTCTGAGCAAACATTCTGCAGGTAAGATAAATTTATGAGAAAATTAACCTGATTCAAACAGAATTCAGAGGACTTACACCAACTATAAGAGAAGCCAGATTCAAGAACATATTATTAAAATTATGAAAACTAGGAGTCTTTAATAAAGAGCTGGAAAGCTCCAACTCTTTACTTAGTTAGTCTCATAGCAGAGACTTTCAAAGAAGGAACTAAAGAAGAAAACTGAAATGTTTAGAACAAGTTAAACTGGTGACTAAGACTCCAAGAAAGGTTCAATCTTTGTAAGACAGAATTTCATGTGGCTAAAATCAGTCTTCAAAACACATCAGAAAAATAAAGAACAAGTTCAGATAGCACTAAATGATCCACTGGATAAAAATTCCAATCTTCAGGGAAGCACAAAGTGGCTTTCACAAGAAGCCAGAACACAGAAAAGGGAAAGAGAGCAAAATTACTAACCAGGATAAAATGTTAGAAAACTCTCAAGTATGTCTGAAACCAACTCTAGAAGATAAAGTCAGATCACGCCTCTGGGTGAACATTAGCTAAAGATGAGAGACTGGGCCGCTGCTTTTGGAGAAGATAATATGGACGGTGGGAAACTGGAACTGTGCATAAAGAGCGCGTTAGAAAATGGAGACGTCTTAGAAGATGAATCGAAAGTCATTTTGAAGAAATTAATTGATAAAACTGAGTTACTTATTTAAGAACTCTTAATGAGAAAAAAAAAGACAAATGCTAACTACATTAACTGAGGAAGGTAAAAGAATCGATCTACTTAAATATCATATTGAGTCGCCAAACTTGCCGGAGCCTCACTGAAGTTAGGAAACACACACACACAGAAAGGGAGATGCAAAAGCTCTGGTGGCAACTTCAAGTCCTTCCTGAACTGAACCAAAAAAAATGAAATGCATTTTCAGAAAATATCCGATTTAGAATGAATTTACTCCATAAAGACAGTGGAGAATCTTTCCAACAGAGATAAAAAGATCAGCCATGCATGCAAAGAGATGGGGACCTATAAAATTAGAGCCAAAGGTCTTTTATAAATAAATTGAGGAAAAAGTCATTGGCTATTGTCAAAGCCACCTTATCTTCCATGAAAAAGAAACTCAGATTGAGGGTTCTGTTGGCTGACAGAAACCGTGATCACATAAGAAAACAAAATGCCTATATATTAGGCAAATTATTAAAAATAAATATTCTGGAAAGTATCCTAACATCCTCGATGTTCCAAAGGGGCATTTAGCAGAGACCTAAAAGGACTGCCACAGATGCTCTGGATGAACAGATCTCTAGGGAAGGAGGAGCATCAAATGACGATACAGTGCAGATGCAGAGTCTGGGGTCCAGTATGGACCACATGCCACCCACCCCCAGCCCAGGTTTATAACCTCATAAGCAGGGTCCTTCCATCAGGACAAACCTCTCCTGACACAGCAAGCCCTCCATAAAAGCAAACCTGAGCTGTCCTGAATGACGGATGACGGGACCTTCTTTGGGATTCACCCTCCCGCCTGACATGGAGTTGCTGGTCCAGGCTCTGGTGCTCTGTCTAACCGATCCAGCTCTCAGAATTCAGATGTCACAGAAGGGTCCCCGCAAGCTGATACTGAGAAGAGGAACTCTTGACCTTCCCCCAATTCTGTAAAGTGACATTGAGCTCCTGAA
>JAVSCE010019883.1:0-220755 GCA_032199065.1 Smutsia gigantea
TAAGTATAGAGACCATGAGATAATTAGATACATAAATTTGAGGTTGGCACATGCTGGAGGTATATAAATTTGAGAATTTTAATAATGTATGTGGTGTTTAAAGTCACCATCTCAAACATTAGATTACTAAGGAAGTGGGAAGTATTTAGACAACAGAAGATACTCAAGGAATGAGCCACGTGGCCCTCAGATGTTAGAAAGCTAAAAAGGAAGAGGCAAAGGGGAAAATTCACCTGAAAGTGTTGTAAAAGCTAGTAAATAACATGCAAAATATAATCAGTGATATCAAATATTGATGATAAGGCAAATAAGATATGAAAAAAATATTGGCCACTGCATTTAGTCATTTGCAGTCATTGATGAACCTGAGAAGAACTATGTCTATGGAATGGCACAGGGAATAAAGCCTGATTGGAGTGAGGTCCAGAGAGAAAGGGAGCAAGAAAATTGTAGAGAGAGGGAATGAAAACCCTTGAGGAGGGTCATGTCATATAGAGCAGAGGAATGGAGTGGTAACTGGGGCCCCATGATGACTTAAAAAACAGCATTACTTTTTTAAGATAGGTAAGATATTTTTCTATTGGTGGAAAGAGTTACAAAAGAGGAAAAAGTTGATTCAAGAGAGAACAGGGAGAACACATGGAGCTGTGTCTTTGAGTAGGCATAATGGAAAGGGGTATGCTCTACATAGGATGATTTCAAATTAGAAAATATAACTTTCTCAAAACAGAACCATACATTTAAGAAGCTATTAATTAGAATCCTAATAATACATGTTTGGCATGTTATTAAAATTGAATAAAACAATCTTAAAAAATACTTGCAGAATAGATACTAAAGATAAGCCAAAAATATTTTGTAAAAAAATTACATAGACAAGCGTTCCCAGAGTTAGAATATATAAGAACGCCACTAAAAAGAGATCAATATGGAATCCACATGGCAGTAGGCACAGAATAAAATAGAATAACAATTAGTAGACTAGAAAAAAAAAATCCAGAAGTAGATCCAAAGATATATCAGAATTTAAAGTATGTGTGGCAGTTAAATTCATTGGAAAAGAATTTACTGGTTTATAATGAGTGCTTGCTAAACTAAATTTCCATCTGGATGAAAATATCAGAAGAACTGAAATGATAAGTGTAAAATTAACAAAAGAAAAGTTTTGTGAGATGATCTAGGAGACTAATGTACAGTTTAGAGTTGAGACTGAACTTCTTAAGCAAGACTGGAAATCGAGGGCTATAAAATAAAAGATAGTTGCATTTGATTACATAAAAGAACCTTAGGATATTGTCGAGAATATTATTAAAATGACAGACCGTGGAATGCAAGAAGGATAAGGAAGGACATGGAGGGAAAGAGTAGAAGGATACAAAATTGGAGGAGTCGGTCCACATCCAGCACTCACGGTGGGTGTGATCAAATGAGCGAGTAGAAGGAAAGGAAGGTATGGTCTGCTGTGGTTTGGATGAACAAGGGACTTCGGAAATGGGGCAATGAGACGTGATAAGATCCAAGGTGGAATCTCAGACGCTGGGAAGAGTGAAGAATGGTGTATGACAGCACTTCCAAACTACCTCATATTAATCTGTTCTTAAGATATATAAGAAGCGCTTACCTGGACTTACGTGAGCTTCCCCATCCAAGGAAGGGCATACATCCATCTATCTAGAGCTGATTAAAAGTGGTCCAGCCTGGCAACGCTTGAAGCTTCAGTCTGTAAAAGTGTTTAAATCATTGTTGGAACACAAATTGTTGCTGGAAATGTAAGGGTGGTAAGGATTTCCTATTAACCACAACTTTTCTCACAAAGAATAACAGTGGGAAAAGCTCCTTCCCTGGCCTTTGCTCCAACAGTTATGCTCTAGCAACAATAGTCTGTAATCATTTATTTCCAGAGGGAGTTGGGTCAGTTTAACTGCAGGCTTTCATTCTGCTGAACAGGGCATCCAAATTTGGAGCCAACATTTCTCAGAAAAATAGAGGAAAGGATGACTGTTCCCACAGAACTTCTATTACTTAAGATGTTTAAAATTATTAGTTTGTTAAGACCACTAAATAACTCTGTGCCTCCCCCCCTGCCTGCCCCCATCATGCCAACTTGAATTTCATCCTTACCATATTCCTCCTGGATTTCATCTTCTCTCTCTCAGTCTCCCACTGTGGATAATATTTGAATTGAGTTCCCAGTGAAGATAAGAGAAAACCTAGTGATAGCATGAGACCTAGTTTGTGCAAGCTCTGGAGAAAGTGAGATGTCTGCAGCAACTTCTCACTTTGGCCATCCCTGCGCTCTCTTTAGGGCAGACAGAGAGCATAAATTTACCAAGTACAGATCTCCCTCAACTTAACAATGGGGTGACAACCTAATAAACCCATCGTACATCAAAAATATTAAGTCAAAAATGCATTTAATCCATCTAACCTACCAAACATCATAGCTTAGCCTAGCCTCCCTTACATGTGTTTAGAACACTTACATTAGCCTTCAACTGGGTAAAATCATCTAACACAAAGTCCATTGTATAATGAAGTGTTGAATGCCTCTTGTAACTTACCAGATACTGTACTGAAACTGAAAAACAGAACGGTTGCCTGGGTCCAGAATGGCTCCAAGTATATAGGTTGTTAACCCTCATGACCGCTGGGAGGGGCTGGGAGCTCACAAGCGCCCAGCGTCATGAGAGTATGGCACGGCACATTGCTAACCTGGGAAAACACCAACATTCAAAATCTGAAGTATGGTTTCTGCTGAAATTGTATTGCTTTGCATCACTGGGAAAGCAAAAAAAAAAATTGTAAATTGAATCATTGTAAGCTGGGACCTTCTGTAGCACTTCATCAGTAATTTTCAGAGGCAGCAAACTGAAGCCTCCCGGGCTAATGGTGATGGAAACTGAAATGGGTGTCTGGTAGTAGTGGGCAGACTATGGCAGGAAAGAAGCATCTTTGTTTGTAATTCTATTGTCCTTCTTAGTTCTTAAGGAAAGATAGCTGGCATCACCTTCTAGATTCATGTGAAATACCACTTAACTTCTTCTCCAAATTTGGGACTTCTGACTTAGGTTACTTTTACATTTTCCACATCTGACTCTCTTTACATTCTGGGTTTGTTTTTTTTTAATGTCAGCCTTCCTGTATATGATTCTAATCTACTAGTTTTACTACATCCTTATTTAAGTAACAAAATCTAAATCATACTGTTTGTCTAAGTTGTGCATGAACATATATTTCTGTTTTCTTTTGAGACAGCTGTGATTATTATTGTTATGTTACCACTGAATTTTAATTCAATATCTTCAATTTGGTGGAATGCATAATAAGGTATAAGATCATTGGTTATTTAAGCAGACATATAACTAATCGTAAGCAGAGCATTAGGAAGACATGGTGGAAACACACGCTCATCCATTTACAAACTGTTGCTACTCAGGAACACACAGTCACACTCTTTACAAGAGGAGTCACATACAATAATGGTACTAAGATAAAGTCAACATAATTTCTGTATGGAAAAAATAATTTCCATTTCATCAACTGGACCTGTTTCTAAGGGATAAACACGTAGACATGGTTCTGTTTCTCTGGAGAGTTCTGATTAGTACAGAGGTGTCAGTGAAAGCAGGAGCATGGCTCAAGAGGACCAAGGCCTTCCGAACCAGAGTCAGCCTCCTCCGTCTCCTGCCAGGAGCCCACCTCGAGCAGGAGAGTGCACAAAGGCAGAACTCGACAATTCAAAATGGAAAAGTAAGGACGGGGAAGGAAAGAGAGGGGAGGGGGCAGAAGAGAATGGAAGAGGAGGCAGATGGGAGCAGAGGAGAAGGGAGGAAAAAGAGAAAGAGGTTGGGAGCTAAACCGAACAATAAAAAATAAATTGTCCAGGGGATAAATGAGCTCAGAAAAGTAAAAAAATAAGGAAGGAAAACATAATGAAAAAAAAAGGTAGTAGGTTTGGCAGACAGCTTGGCACATATTTTATACTCTAGTTATAGAGGAATATATGCCAGAGACACCACCTTGCTGGCAGAGAAATACTGGGTGAAGGCAGATGCTTTGAAGGAAAGGAATTTGTTTCATAAGTGTCAATAAAGATTATTTCAAATATTTCCAAAGCATATAGGTTATAGATATATTTTGCTAACAGCAAACTTAATTGCCAGGAAAAGAAAGTGCAAGAGATAGTTAAAGACACAAAGTTGCAAACTCTCCTTTAAAAACAATTCTGGATGCCACTGGATTAGGAGATTGCAGGTTCCCCAGATTTCTGTTTCTCCCTTTTGAAAAAAAAAATATTGGCACCACTCATGCTCTCTTGTGTGGTCTGACACACAGAACAACTGAATTTGTTAACACTTGCACTGGGCGAGTGGGTTGCGTCACTCAGCGTAGCTACCCTAAGGCTGAGCCCATGACAAGCACGTGGCAATCGCTTCGTGAACAGCAGGTCTATTGTCCCTCCTTCAGTCAAGGAACAAGCCTGCAGAGGCCCTCCACTGACTGGGTCTTCTCTCACTCTCTGAAAGACCACGCCTCTCTCCTCCCCTCTCTCTCCTCTCTCATCACCTCTTTTCCTGCAGACAAAACTGCTTAAGTTCCCACACACTCCATCTTTTCCCAAGACTCTTATTTTTTTGTCTCTCTCAACCCAGGTTCATTTGTTTTTAAAGGTTCATTCGACACGCATCTTCTCTATTCTGATTCCACAAGGTTCACTCATAAAGTGTGCCCTGTGGCAGTCTGAAAGATGCTATTTTGTCATTTTGGATACATTGCACCGTATTATTCTGGTTCTCTCAGTTATTTTCTCAGGCGTAATCTCTATCAGAGAAGGAGTCACTCCAGTGCTTGCTTTCTCGTCTTTTCTCGTTACTCCAAACACACACACACACACACACACACACACACACAATTGTCTTCATGTGTTTTACATACAAGAAGTCCTTGGTTGTAGCAGAGAGAGAGTCAGGGAAAAGATGCAGGAGATAAAGTCAGAGAGTCAGAGTGACTCTAGGAGGGAACAGTGACTCAGGGTCTTGGCAGCCCAAGTAAGGGCTTGGCCATTTGCTTTTCTAACGACAGTTCTGAGCTAAGAAGGGACATGATCTGATTTATACTTTAAAAGAATAACTCTCAATACTGTGTAGAAAAATAGACTGAAGCACTGAGATCAGAAGTTCGAAGGGTTTTGCTGCAGCGCGCATGAGAGATGATGGTGACAATCAGGAGAGATCTCTGAGAAATGGCTGGGGTCCGATGTGATCTTGATATGATGTGAAGTAGTTGACAAACTTCTGACAAGATTTCTTGTGTCAGAGAAGAGCAAATTTCTCAGGCAATCAGATAAAACACTTCTGCTGGGAACCTCTACAGTTATGTTATTACTGAATTTTAATTCAGTGTCATGCAATTTGATAGAATGTGTAATAAAATATAAGATCACTGGTTATTTAAGCACATAACCAGTCATACGCAGAGCGTCAGAAGCACGATGGTAGGAACCCATTTACACAAACTGCTACTATTCAGGGGCACATGTTCACCCTCTTTCTAACACAGGAGTCATGTGAAATGACAGTACTAAGATAAATTCAGTGTAATTTCTCTATGGGAAAAAATCACTTCCATTTCATCAACTGGACCTGCTTTAGAAGAGATGAAGATGTGGACGATGTCCTGTAATTAGAGTTTACTTCTGAATAATTCATCACCAGAAAAACAGCAAAATGGGACACGGATAGTTTGTCACAGATAAGCAACAGACGTGGAGTTAACAAACAAAAAGTAATATGACTGATACTGCTGGTTGTCACCTAATATCTGTTCTCCTCTTCCTTGGTTATAGAATGAATTTTTATCAGAGCACATATTGTCTGGAATATAGAATACCTTTTCTACCCTTATCTACAGTTAAATATCAAAAAGTAGCTTCATTTTTTCATATGGCATATAAGCAGAATTTGTAGGCAACCTCTGGCAAGCGCCCTTAAGTGAAATAGGCATGTCTTTCTTTGTGTCTTTTTCTCTTCCGCTGGCTAAAAGTGTGATCACTGGAGCTCGAGCACCTATCTTGGACCGTAAAATGAAAGCCACTGGTTGAGAACAGGAAGCGACAAGACGTAATGGGCCTTATGTTCTGGTAATTGTGGGTCAGGACTTCTTATATCCACAAAGGAGCATCGATCTTGTTTAAGCTGCTGCTGTTTTGAGCATTCTGACCCTTGCAGCTGAAGCTGTCTTATCTGATACAGGTAGACATAAAGAGCACCTTGACAGAGAACTACAATTTGCCATGGATTAGCCTTTGGACTATTCTTTCAATATTTTAAGTTGAGTTTGATCTATTCATTGGGCTCTTAAAATTCAAATTATACCAGTGCTTTTGTAAAATTAAAATTTCACCTCAATATAGATCAATTATGGAATCTTTAGTGTATGTTTAACTAATATAAGGTTTTCTAATAAAACTGGAGGCTGATTCATCAGTCATGACACCAGAAAAGTTCCTAACTGCTCATGGCTGCTATTTTCAGTATGCGCTTTCTAGTGACTAAAGGGTTTTGGGCTGTACATAGTGAATTCCAATTTTGTAATTATTATATTCTTTAATGAATGTGCATTTGAAAAGTAAATATGCTTTCTTAGATCTGTAACTGACACACTGGTAGAATCTATGATGTTTATTTTTCCTGTTTCTAAGGAAATTCCATCCAATTTTCTCTTCTCAGTTATCTCTGAACTTTTGTATCCAAAGATTAAAGTTCATTAAAAATTCTAGATTTAATTTAGCACATTCATAACAGCTTCCTTAAGATATAAAGATGTCAATTTAACTATATTTTAAACTAAAATATTCCAATGTTTGAATGAACATTAATCAAATTTGGTGGGAAAAAGGAAAAATAACTTTTGCTAACTGTATTTGGACTATTTCGAAATAAATCTGGAAGGATTAACTGTTGAATAATCTGATTTCTTCTATTTTCATCTGTATTTCCGGGTGAAAGCACCTGATATATTTAATAGCCAATTCATTTTGTATGCTTACTCTTAGTAAGTAACCTTTGAGATTATTCCCACAATATCATTTACAACTCCATTATTAAAAATTTAGATGAAGAGAAAAGCTTCACTATAAATATACCCATTTCTTTCTGTATGCCTCTGGCTTTGCATTTTTTCCATTAAATGATATGGGAGATTTGAGCTAGAGGGCAGAAAAGCCATCATAGTTTTAATTTACTATACTATTATAACTGATAACTATAATTAGATGGTAAGTCCAAGGGAGTAAAAATATAAACAGGACAATTTCTGTATGTAAATGAGAATTTGGGTTATGCTCTAATTTTTTTTGGATCAACTGCCTAAACTGTATTAGCCAAATATTCTGAGAAACCTTGTTATTCTGTCTGGTGTGCATCCCACAGTCGTGAGCTTATACAAAGGCACCAGACTGTAGCATATAGTGAGTGCAGTGCTAAGAAAATCACAGTAGTTCTTTATAATTACAATAAAATTGTCAACAATTTTGCAATGAAATTCACACTATTAAATAGGAAATTATTTCCACTGAAAGGATTTGGTTTATATTATGCCACAGAATCACATAAGTTATTAAAGTTGAAATCATTGAAGAATAAAAGTGGGTAGTAAACATGGACTGTACTAACAAGGGAATAAATCTGGAGAAATATTTTGAGAAAGGTTAGAATGTAAAAATTTATCTGTGTGTGTGTGTGTGTGTGTATGACCATTTGTATGTATGCTTGTATAAAATAAACCTATTACAGATGTAGCAATTAAACCCTATATTTAAAATCAGTATTCAACAGAAGTAGATAGATGAAAAAATTTTGGAGGGAAAAGAGGAAAAAAGATGCTTTCTCTCCAGGTCCATGAAATTTAAGAGAAAATTAAGATATTATTATTCATGACCAATGGGAAATCTGATGGCAAAGAGTACACATGTGTGCTTCTCTGACTCTTTACAATTACAAATGTCCCTGTAAGGACTTTCAGTCACTTGATGGCTTAGATCACGTGAGCATAGACTTGTCAGGGAGACCTGGATGAATTTTTGGTTTTGATATTTACTAATTAAAGTTGTATAATTTTGTAATTATATGACTTTGGGAATCAATGTCTTTAAGGTTTAATTCTCATATGTAAAGTTGGTGCGACCACATTTCCTACTTCATAGGACTATATTTAGAATTAAATGAGATAATATTTTAAGCATGGAGCATGGTGCCTAAGAATTAACAAATATTAGCTATTACTATTATTGTCCACAGAGATAATGCTCAAGAATTTTTTGCTTCTAGTATGCCACTAATTTAGTTGAAGATTCACCATCCATTTGAAAACAGCTTTTGTTGGAAAGGTGGAAGGATGATGACATCAAACGTGCCTGGTCTCTAATGCCCCTTCTCAAGCCAAGATGGCATGATTCTCCGCTAGTCCACCCACCTCATTCTCTGGGGTGCTCATCAAATCAGAGCACAGCTGCCCTTGCTACCAAGCACACACACCGAGATGCTCAGCCAGGGTGCTGACACCCTGAGCTGCCAGATTCCTAGCTCTAGTCTTCTTGCCTCACAAAATAATTAAGTGTCCGAATCCTCTAGGAATTCTAGCAGGATAGTCTGTCTCTGGAAGTTTCAGATGTCCTAACGCGTGAGATGGCTCATCTAGTCAGGCCCTTTGCTGGATTACAGGGATAGGAAAGTGAGCAAAGCACATAGGATCTCTACCCTCATGGTACTTTCAGAGCAATGTGGGAGCCTGGACCTTAAACAAAAAAATCAAAATAGAATGTGACAGTGTGGAAAGGGTGATGAAGGAAAAGATTCTGTGCTACAAGACTGAATAGCAGGAGACTTAATTTAACACTGTACTACTAAACTCATTCTTTTATCAGTCACAAGGATTAAAGCTCTTTGGTAATGATCTGTGTAATCCTGGGGGCCCCGACATTTTCATGGCCTCCTTATAAGTCTGTTAATTTAAAATAACTACTTATATTATTTAAAGTTTTAAATTTGGTGAAGTGTAAGCTCTGGGGTTATGTAATCGCTTCTCCAATTATTACCTGGGCAACTTACTTAGCTCCTCTTTATCAAAGTTTTCACATTTGTGAAATGAAATGAATAACATAGCACCAATGTTACAACATTGTTGTAAGATTTAAAGGATAACACATAAAAAGAAAAATGTTGAAGGTCCTGATACGTAATATTAAAAAATCGGTGTGTTATTTTATGTGAATTCTGCAAGGTAACAGGATTATGTGAAAATGTTCTTGACTAAGAGAAGCATAACATTTATGATATAGAAGTTTTAAGAGTCATACATTATGCTTTTTATATTCTAGAAGCACCCAATATCAAATGATATAAAAGTCACATTAAAAATTTTGCCTTAAAAGAATGTCTGTCAAATAAATATTTGTATGTTGAGATAAACGTGCATCTGGTATTCAGAATATAACCAATCTTTAAGTTTCTGGTTTATAAATAGTATGGCAAAATCAGTGAAAACGGAGTAAGAATTGAAATATAGCATATCATCCCAGTTAAAATATGTGCATAAGCCTGCCATCTTCCAAATCAGAAAATACAAACAAATGTCCAGTGATTAAGAAAAAGCACATATTTGAGGACATATTTTTGGTTTGCTTTACAATTTATCTGTCCTATTCATTTCTAAGTTTACTATAACCCACAATATAAATAAAAGAATATTTTGGAGATTAACAATATCACTTAGTAGAGCAGCAAGATTGTAGTTCAAAGTAACCACAAATGTTTTGATGTCCATAATAAATAAAACCATCACTGTTTCTGAACTTTTTTCAGTCTTAGTTATTTAGAAAATGAGTTTGACATAGTTTATCTCAAGTACAAAGCAAAAGAAAAAATACCTCAAGAAATCAAGTTACCCATATTTTCAAGATTCACAGGAAATAAAATTCACTCTTGAATGATACCATGTTCTTCCAGTTCATTTTATTTCTACTTAAGTTTTCAAAAGTAATTTTTTAAAATAAACCAGAATGACTATTACTTAGCCACTTCATTTATAATTACAAGGGACATGTAAAAGAAATACATAATGTAAGTGAACGAACCAGACATTTCTAAACTTAAGAGAGTCTTGCAAAAATATATGCATATAAACAAAGGAAGAAAGAAACAAGGAAAAGTAACATCAGGAAAAACCTCAAGGAAGAGATATTTATTCCATTCCATTAAAATAATCTTTAGTGTCATTATATTATGATCTTGCAACAAATGAAAAAAACATACTTATAAAGATTTTTAAAATAATGTAAAAAGGAGATGTTAAAAATCTGTAACAAGGAGATACGATTTTTAAGTAGTTTGTCATCTATTAGCATTCTGCTCCACTGTGGAACACCCTGACTTCAACCTTTCCCAGAGCTTAAAGTATTTTGTTAGTTTCACTCTGTTCAAGCCAGTCAAATGATTAAATTTTTAAAATTTATAGACTTTATTTTAGAAAAGTTTTACATTTAAGGAAAAACTGAGAAAAAAAGCTCCATTTATACAGTTCCACCTATTCTTAACATTTTAAATTAATATGATGCATGTGTTACACTTCATGAACCAATACTGATACATTATTGTTAACTAAAGTCTCTAGTTCATTCAGATTTCCTTAGTTTTTCTAACATTTTCCTGTTCCAGGATCCCATCCAAGATTCCACATTACATTTACTTACCATGTTTTCCTAGAGTGGGTTTTGGCTGGGACGGTTTCCCCTTAGGACATGAGAGGCTGTGACTGGCTGGTTTTTGATGACCGTATCAGTCTTGAGGAGGGCTGGTCAGGTATCTCGGAGGAGGTGCCTCAAATGGGAATTGCCCAACATTTTCTCATGATTAAACTTGGTTACAAGTTTTTAGGAAAAAAGACCCTGGAGCTAAAGTGTAATTTTCACCATTTCCGATTGAGGTTATGCCATCCATATGTTGAAGGACTGCTAATATTAATCCTGATCACAGAGCTGAAGCAGTGTTTGTCAGCTTTCTCCACTGTAAGGTTACCCTATTTTTCCCACTCTCCATACTGTACTTTTGGATGGAAGTCACTCTTGGGTGGAAGCCCATATGTGAAGACTAAGGAGGAATGTTCCGCTTATAACTTATTTGTAATTCTTCCGCACAGGACATTTGTCTCTTCTCCCTCATTTACTAATCTATTCAGTTATCTATTCATATCAGTATGAACTTACAGATATTTATGTTATACTTTGATTTACGATCTAATATTGCTTTGTTTCTCAAATTATTCTAACTTTGGCCAGGGGAGCTGTTGCCGTTGGCTCTTGAACCCTGGGACGTACCCCCATCAATGTTTTTTTAAAGGACCCATTTCTTAATATAAACTCCACTCTAATGCTTGAACTCTAATTTTTCTGGGAGTGAACCACTGAGAAGACACCGAGTGAAAAAAAAAAAAACCTCAAATGTTTGCAGCATTAAAAACAAGAAGTGTTACGTTTTTACAATAGCCAAACTTGAAAATATGAGGTATTTTCATTATCTAGAAAGGAGAGAGGGAGAAGGTGGCAAAATGTGATCCAAAGCTATGGACACAGTAAGGACCTTTCACTGCTGGAGAATATAATAATGGTGTCACAGAATTCCCTCTAAATATTTTAAATTATTATGCTGTTCATATGTAGCCAAATAAGATGGCATTAGCTTTTGTCAGATGTATATTTTTAAAATCCTGGAAATCGTATTGATCATTTTAGGATAATAGATAGCAGGAAGCCATCTGTACCACTTTTTGGAAATCATAAACTTTGTAGTTTGATTACTAGCCTCAGATTCAGAAATGCTTTCTCTCTCTGGCAATTAGATTACTTTGTAAAACTCTACTCAGGAAAATTCTTTGCAGACTTACAGGTGATATTTTTAAAGAAATAATGGGTAATTCTTCCAATGTTGGAGATGAGTCAGGTTTGAAGAAAAATCCTAGATTTTGAGGAAAACAGGTCAAAGGTCCAAGTGGGGACAAATCTTAGAAGAAAGAATATGAGTCCCTGTACTGTACAAACCCACAAACACAAAAATCTCCTAGAATACCCCTTTAATCAGTAGAAATGTGCCATTAAGAGAAAAAAATTAGACCTAAGTGCTGTTATTTGTTTATTGAGTCATTGCTCCACTATAAACACCAATCACCATGCCACTTCTGGGAACAAAAATATCATTAAAAAGGCCAGACAATATTAAAATCCTGGCAGCCCCCTCAGATGATACTGGTAATTCTGCTCATTCACTACTTTTAAAGATGGATATACTTGGAAGAAATAGCTGCAATTAGTTATTTTCCACTTGTCAGCTGTGTGACTTGGGCAATCCTTTTTTGTCTCTGAGTCACAATTTTTTTTAAACTTAGTACTTACTTCTTCAGATCGTTACGAGAATCTGAATATGAAAAATCATGTGAAAAGCTTAAAGTTAGGAATACCAATATCTACATATAATACAACCTATCAGTTAAGAAGACCAACAGACTCAAGTTATCTAATCAGTTTAAAGAATTTGAAGATAAAAATCTCCTGACTAGTACAAGTAATATTCCTTCTTTTATAGCACACATTAGTGAGTTCAGTGTTGCTCAGTTTTTCACTGACTTTTTGATAGCTCTGCAGAATAAGTACATTGCAAAGCTTACCGTCTACTTTACAGTGAGAAGGAAATTGAAGAGAGAATTCGTGACTCATCCGTGATGAATCAGTAACTGAGTGAAATACTACCAAATTTCTTAAACTGGACTACAGGATTCTGGTTGTACTTCCTTTTGAAGTTAATGCAAGTAGAAAAATCATACATTAAAATAGAAAGAATGCTTTATAATTCATTACCCTAGTCATCACATACCCAGTCTCTTATTTTCCAATAGTGAATAACACTGTTTTGAGAAGTTCTAACTTACTGAAGTTGTAGATGGTATCAAAGTTAGTTTATGAAGCTTACAATATTATTTAAACTTCTTGTCCTAAGCAGGTATTGACTTTATCTCAGTTCAGGATTTGTGCTTTTGTAAATAGAAATATGGCTAATATACAACATTACATTGATTTCAGGCATACAATGTAGTGATTCAACAGTTATGTACATTATGAAATGCCCACCACGGTAAGTGTGGTTGTCATTGGTCACTATGCAAAACTACTAAAATATTATTGACTATATTCCTATGCTGTACCTTCATTCCCCATGACTAATTTATTTTATAATTGGAAGTTTGTACTTCTTTATGCCCTTCACCTATTTCACCCATCCATGCCAAAGTAAAATGGGCGAAGCTTTGGCTCATAATGAGGTAAATAGAGTCCCCTTTGGACAATAGCTCCAAATACATCTAGTCTGTTGTCAACCAGTATTGTCTTCTGGATAAATAACATGGGAGCCCAATGTTGGAAAATAGTAAAAAGGAGCTGTCTGCTTTCGATTTTATTTTAAAGTTCTAAGAATGAGAATGTTGTCACATAGACAGTGTATTTAATCTCAAATTAAACACTAAGAAAACAAGTGTGTTTTCCTTAGATCATATGACTAAAACACAAGAATAGCCTATGGCTTCATAAAGGCATGAGTTCTCTTGCTGAAAAACTGTGTGACGAGAATATATTTACAGAAGAGAAAGACAACAAAAAAAAATGCCCAGAATGAGAGTATCAGAAGAGAGTTCCTAAGGGCAACTCTACCTAGAATTTGGAGACTAAAAACAGGAGAAGCTAATGAACCATGCCTCCAGCAAGCCCACGTGTAAAGGAGGGGGATTACCGAAGAGCAGGTTTGAATTTTAAAAGGCTGTTTTGTATAATTTAATCATCATTCATATTAATATTAGAACTTTGAGTATTTTCAGCACCGAATAACACAAATCATAGCCCTGTTCACTTATTCATTCATTTATTCATTCTTTCATTCATCCACTTACTCTTTCAACAAATGATTCATTGATCATCCACCAAGTAGAATCCTTTTCTTTGGCCCTCTCACCTGTGGCTCCAGAGAAGGACGCCTACTGAAGTGCTTTACATTGACTGAATTGGCTTGCAGCACTCTTGTTTCTGTGAGCAAATGAGCCTGGAAAACTGCACGTGTCCCTGAGTGGGCATCTGAGAACTCTGGGCTCCGGGCGAGGTCCTGTACATCAAACACAGGAGGAAGGAAGAAGACAGCTGGTGCGGTGGGAATCTCACAGGACCCCACTGTACTTAAGCTGGTTTTAATAGAAATCCTTTGAAAATCCTTTCATCAGGCTTTAGGTTTGCTTGAGCTTTTCAGACTCTTCCTTATCAACTTCCCAGGAGAACAGCTTCTCCTTTCTGTTGGAGTTATTCTTTCCTTTCTAGCTACAAGAAAGATTCACTTAGAACTCCTAGGATCTTGACCATTTATGTTAAGACAGGCAATTTTACTTCTCCCAGGCCCAAACTTGAGATGCAGCCATTTTTTCCCCCTTACTGTTAATCACATTAATCTTATGTGACAGATTCAGAATTTTCTTAAAATAAATGAGCTATGCCTGCAATAAACCTTTCATCAGGGACCATCTGGACTCTTACATTTAACTCTTCTATCATCCATATGTAATATGTCTTTTTATTTTGTATCAATAATGCTCTTTTTCTGATGTTAATTATATAGAATCAATCAGATCTGTTACCTGAGCCTTAAAACTCTTAACTGAGCCACTTGACTTATGCACACAATAAATTTTGTTGAGAATTTTGCTTTTGCTGGATATTATGGTGGGAGTGGGGGTACAGAGACAAAGGAAACAAAATGTCTACTTTTTAGGAGCTTAGTATTAACTAGGAAAAGCCAAGTGAGCACAATACCTATGCACCGTGATAGACCTTTGTGAACAGCATTAATGTGGATGCCCATTCTATATGGTCCAGTAATTTATTTTTAATTTAAAAAGTGATATAATTTATATACTGTAAACTTTTCTGCTTTTAGTGTTCATTTTTGCAAACTTTGGCAAATGTGTACCTTTGAGTAACCACCACCAACCATAGTCAAGATGATTTAGAAGAGTTCCTCCTACCCTACCCCCTACTCTTCATAATGATCACACACACACACACACACACACACACCCTCAGTCCCTGGCAATTTAAATGAACATTCATTCTGATGACATAGAATGGAGAGTTCCATAATTGTCAGTTAGTTCAATTTTGTTGATAGTGTTGTTTAGATGTTCTATATCCTTGCAAAATTTCAGATTAGCCTTAGAGATTCTGAGAGAGAACTGTAGAAATAATGTATATTCATAGGAATATATCATAAAGGGTTTTTGCCAGATAGACAAAGAAATAATATTGTGCAGGCCAAAGGCAACTGATGTTTTATAATTTCATTTATTAAAGGTCAACCCATCGTTTATGATACCATTAATAGCGATAGCATGTTATGGTGTTTTTATATCATTCATAGAGTCTTAGAGTCTGTAAGACGTACAATATGCATTTAGCAACTAATATCAACAGGTTTCAGGAACGAAATCAGTATTTTTTGAAATCAGTAAATTTCACCATGCTGCGGTTGTTTCTCCTTCTTAAGTCTAAGATACATGTGGTCCTGAACCAGGCTAGAGCCGCACCGAGAGCCGTGGCAGCACCATGCTCAGCCCAAGGCTTGAGGGTCATGAAATGTGCAGGCAAGACTGATGGATACAGATGGAAGATCTTGGAGGCCGAGAAACATACAGTATTTTGGAAAGTGAATCAGTTCAGGTCAGTGTATTGTTTTGGTCTATGGCATATACAACAAAAAACATTTTTTTCACTTCACATGGGATATGATATCCTGCAATTTTATCCTCATTTCTAAAGCTTCAGCAAACTGTAATTCACGGGCTGGCATGACTTCAGCGGGTGCTGATTTGCTGAAGAAGAGATTTTCTTAGGTTTTATTGATATTTTCTGCACCACACTGTGGAGTGTCCCTGATGGTTTGTTTCTCAGAGGCAGGACTGGGGCACAGGTGGGCGGGGAAAGGCAGGAGAGTTCTGCACTCGAGACACTCGGTCAAGATTTATACTGTGCCTCTAGTCCCCCGGCTCCTCTGTGATGACCTTCATTCTAGTCCCCCAGCTCCTCTGATGACCTTCATTCTAGTCCCCGGCTACTCTGTGATGACCTTCATTCTAGCCCCCGGCTACTCTGTGATGACCTTCATTCTAGTCCCCGGCTCCTCTGTGATGACCTTCATTCTAGCCCCCGGCTACTCTGTGATGACCTTCATTCTAGTCCCCCAGCTCCTCTGATGACCTTCATTCTAGTCCCCCAGCTCCTCTGATGACCTTCATTCTAGCCCCCGGCTACTCTGTGATGACCTTCATTCTAGTCCCCCAGCTCCTCTGATGACCTTCATTCTAGTCCCCGGCTACTCTGTGATGACCTTCATTCTAGTCCCCGGCTCCTCTGTGATGACCTTCATTCTAGCCCCCGGCTACTCTGTGATGACCTTCATTCTAGTCCCCGGCTCCTCTGTGATGACCTTCGTTCTAGTTACCCGGCTCCTCCGATGACCTTCATTCTAGTCCCCCGGCTCCTCTGTGATGACCTTCATTCTAGTACCCCGGCTACTCTGTGATGACCTTCATTTGAGAATCTCAAAGCCTGCGAAGCCTCACGACTTTGTAAATACATACAATTTTAAAACTGCTGTCTGTGAAAAGATTAACCAAACTGCACTGAAGGTGAAATTATTGTAATCAAACAAAAGGAAAGGAAGGGGTCCTTTTTGTTTGTTTGTTTTGTTGGTAAGATCCAATGTCAAATTGACCTAAGGTGGTTTACGAAGCAGCAGCCCCTTAATCCTTTCTGTTTGCTTTCTTAGCCCTGGCCCTGTGAGGCGCTGACAATTAAGGGAAAGTACTCTGTTCTCTCTTATGTGTCTTACGTATGCATCCATAGTACAAGATCTGTACCACAACCACATCAAATACTTTTATTTTTACTTGGCCTTTTTATACTTAGCATTTTGGTAAATTATAATCTAACTCTTGCATAAACATATTCTAAAAATATAAGCCAGCATCTATCTCCCAAGAAACAACGTTGCCAAATAGGTCATATTCTCCTTCAAAAATGCAATCATTTGTTGAAGATGGGTATTTTTCCAAAACTTAAAATAATGTATTTTGAAAAAGATTCTATTATATTGAAAGATATTTGTGGGAGAAGAACAGGTTATATTATAAACTGTGAAGTTTGAATGTCTTCTACTTAAATATTTTGTGTGACCAAATTAAATATATTTTGGATCACTCACATATGAAAAAGAATTTATTAGCTATATCACATCTCCCTGTCAGGTTTGGTTAGGAAGACTGAAGCTATTCTGTAATAGCTTCCTGTGTAAGCTATTATTTCTGTGTAAGCCAAAATAAAAGTTTAATTTAGGATTAATAAGTCCTTATGTTATTGTTGGAAGAGCCAGGGCGAGGTACGTCAGGCGAGCACCACTGAGGGTCAGATGTTGGCAGTGAGTATTTTAGATCAGGGGTTCCCTCCACTGAGGATGATTTTGCCCTGCAGGGAACATTCCGCAAGGTCTGGTGACCTTCCTAATTGTCATGACGTGGGTGTGGAGAATTGCTTCTGGTTTCTCATGGGGAGAGGCTAGGTATTTTAACCATATTACCTTGGGTGAGGCTTGGTGAGGATAAAAGCAGATCAGGGGAGAGAAATCGGAAATACTTTATAGTTTTGTTATATTCACTCTTCCGTGGGAAGAACTCAGCAAACCACATGGGCCCACTGACGGGAAATTGTGGGTTCAGTCATGAGGCTGAGGGAGAAAGCAGAATTGTGTGCAAGCACCTCTGGTGTGGCTTCTGGGAGAAGGAACAAGTGCAGCAGGGTCAGCCAGTGATGGGGGTCAGGACACCCTCCTCCAAAACATGGCACTTTGGCATACTGAATATCTGAAGCTGAGGGAGTTTGAGAAAATGGCAGAAGCAGGAAGGTCATTCTGATCTTCCTCCTCCTCCTTTTCTCTGAAACAGGTCATGTGATGGGCACCACCCCTCTCCCAGGAGGAAGGAAGACATCACCAGAGATGCAGGTTTAGGGCAGAGAAACCAGTACAAGCAACCCTTGTAAACTAACCCTTAGTTACTATTTCCCCATTTACCCACCAACTCAAACACTTGTCTTTAGAAATGTACTGTTTCATTGTGTGAAAGGTGTGTAGAAGCTTCTCACTCTGGTCACTTCTAATGAAGCAAGTTGGGACATAAAATAAGTACATCTGGTAATTGTAGAGAATGAGATGGCCTCAGAATGTAGGTGAAAATAGTTAATTTTGTTAGAGTAAAACATTAAAAACAGAAAAATCAAATCAATGGATATGTCATTAGGATATTCAGTGCATTTTCATTTTCATTCTATAGAAACATATATGATAAGATTAATTTTGGAGAAAATAAATACAACCAATTGTTCTACTGGAGGGATTTGAAGTCAAATATTCCCTCAAATTTTAGTTCCATTATTAGTAACTCATGAGTCTTAACAACAGACTCACAAAACAGTTTCCTTATTTTTACAGTATAGTAAGTTACGGTAATTTCTTTAGATTGCTGTTGACATCAAGTGAGATACAGTAGGAAAACCTCCAAGTGATGTCTGGGGCAAAGCCACTGCTCAATAAATGCACTTCTGCAGTCTCCACCTCACCTTTGCCCTTCAGTGATTACCACAATGAAATCCAATCCTATTCTTCTTGACATAGAGAAAACGAAGTGTCTTTAAAAATCAAGCAAGTAGAAGAAAGGAAGTAGAGGATAATAAGATTTAAAGCTATCGGTGTTGAAGTTAAATAGAAGTGGAGCTGAGTTTTTTAGTTACATCTGAATGGGAATAATATTAATATTTATTTTATATGATGACTATAGAGATTAAATGAGGGACTCTCTTGTCCCCTCCCGGCGTGAGGAAGGAGCTCTGTCCTCTCGCTTTATCTCTAAATAAAAGCCTCTGCCTTGCTCTCCTAAAAAATAATAATAATAATCAAATGAGATAATGAAAGTTACTTAACACACAGTTCATGATATGTGCTTGATAAATCGTAGTCGATAAAAGATCGTAAAACAATGATAATAACATTAAAGTTTGAATTTCCCTGAAAATAATTTATTAAAGAACTCTCTGGAAAGGAGGAATATATTTAACAAGTTGTCTAGATTCTCATTAATTTATTCTAGATATAGAATTGGTTTCTACATTATAAAATAGAACTGTGAATTTTTTATGATTCTCATGTGTTACCCTTTTCAGACGATGTTTCTTCTCTCCCCTGATCCCTCCTGTCAGTGCTACTGCCTGTGCATAGGTATTACACCTGCATAAGGTAGGAAGTAGTGGAGCTCCTATTCTCTGGTCAAAATCGACCGCTCAGGTCTCCTTGGGTAGCTTCAGCACAGAGTATCAAGTCAGTTTGCTTATAAAATCTATCCAGACTGAAATACTTCTACTTGACACAAAGTCTTCTTGTTAAAGTTCTAAAATTTGGACTTACCAAAATTGGTTATTTGACATAAATTTAATCTCCTCAGAGAAAAATTGAAAAACAGACATTCTACCCACTGACATTGAACAGACCATTATGTGACTCGGATCTGCCTCATTCGCTCAGCAACCCTCCTTGCTGTGAGCTTTCAGGTCAGCCGATCCCGCCCTATAGGGCTTCTGCGTGCTGTGTGCCTCTACTTCGTGCCTCCTGTGTGTGCTGCAGCTGGGTTACAGCCCCTGTCAGATTTACTCAATGCTCCCTTCTCTTGCCAGGATTTTGCACTCCAAGAATAAATCATGATTGCACATTTCCTTTCCCTCCAGCTTTCTTTCAGTACTTCTTTCTCTTACTCTAGTTTTTGCTCTTTTTAAAACCAAACCTTGGCACTAGTCTTTACAACGTCCCTCTGTGACATGGCATTCGTCTCCTCTATAATTTCTCCGTTCCACAGGCTGTCCCACTGCCCTCTTCAGGGAGCAAGTACTCATTACACACCTCCCACGTGTCAGACACTGAGGTCTGAAGAGACAGCTTTGCCATTCAGTGGCTTCTTTTTAAACTAGCTCTAATAAGTACATATCTGACTTTTCTTGGTTGATTTTCTATCCGGCAGTCTCCTCCTTATTGTCTGTTTGTGTGGTAGGAGGAAGGATTTATTTTCTGATGCAAATTCTGCTTCTTTAAAGGGAAAGACTGGTCTGCAGGCACATTACCTCTGATGTGACTGTTCTCTACAGGACACTGAAAACACTGTCACAGTGCAGCCTCCTGATTTCAGGTTAGCAGGTGCATTTCAAAAATGACTGGAAAAAATACAGTCATTTTCTTATCGTGTTTATACTCTTAAAGTCACTCTTGGCTAAAATGTTTTGGGACATCCAGGTTGCTTCAGGAAGTCAAAACTCCTTAATGGTTTTCAAATTTCTTTTTGATTCTGCTGTCTGATAACTCTCTAGTCTTATATATCAAATACCCCCAATTTGCCTTTAAATTTCAAAGATGGAGTTACTCTTAACTCTAAGTCAGGTCCCTTCTTGATCCTCTTGTCATTTGTACTTGCATGTGTATGCTCGGCACACTTTCCTCCCTCTCTGACTTTGCCACTGTAACCTCTTTCATTCACTATGTGTGCCCCTTACTCCAGGAAGCCTTCCCTGACTTCCCAGTATTTGACTATATTCCTAGTCTTCGCTTACACAGCAGCCTATGTGACACTCATTCTAGCATAGAGGTAGCTTTCAGGAAACATTTTTATTCAATGAAGGACAATAAATTTTAACATTGGTCATAACTAATGCATTTTTTATTTCTTTAATAAAGAAATACTAATGATCATTCCCACAAATCTTGCTAATTCCTGAAACTAAAACCGACTAGCAAATTCCTCTCTACATTTCTCTGTTGAAAACTGCAACCGACATTTTGTTTTCCCCAACCGCTTCCCCGTATTATCTTGCAAGATGGTTCAGTATTGACTGGATCGAATTACATCGTTTCATACTGGCTGATGAGTTTCTCAATGGCAAGGCATCTTTATCTGTTAACTACTTAGTAATAAGCATAAAACATTTTAATTGTTTTATTGTATTTTAATAAAGGCCATCACTGATATATTTTTGCATTGTTTAATAGAGTACCTAATATTAAGATGACATGAACACCCAATTGCTCTTCAATAGTGGATATTAACCAGGCAACTAATATTCCCATTTAGCCAAGGACTGCATAGGAAAAAACAGACAAGAAAATTTATTTATTAGAAATGAATGGAGAATGAAAAACACTGGCTGATTGTATTAGCATTATTATAATCAAACACACTTTGTGAATTCAGCTCTTTGATGTATGAGGTCAGTTAAGGTAATGCCCATAGATAGCTGTCCACAGGACCTCTTCTGACATGCCAAATGTCTTCATAAGGTAAGGATTATTTCCTGTATATTTTTTTTAATTATTGTTTTCATTTTTAACTAAAGGGAGAGAAGGCTATGCAGCCCTTCCTTTTATGTCAACGCCCCTTGAGAGTCATCAGTAACTATAAGTATGTGGCTTATGGAAAGGGAACAAGAATTTGGGTATCAGATATTTTGAATCTGGTTAGATTTTTTAGTATCTAAAAAATATAAATTAGTAGTCAGAGCTTTTATTGTTGTTGTTGATGGTATACAAATAAAGAACGCTGTTTTTTTTACTTTACAGTTTAAAAACCTTCTCCAATTTCTTATCTGGTTTTGAGAACATCCAAAATGGGATACGGAGCCAGAGGGAGAGACATTAATCACACCCATGCACTTATTTAATGCTTGAAAATATACAAAGCCCTTTCTCATGGATTACTTTTAAACGTTCCTTACTTTACTCCTATGAAGGGCAATTAGGTAGCAATTTTTGCCCCAGTAACTGTAAACTTGACAGAGGAGGTATGTCATGATCTCTTTTCATTTTTAACACCTGGCACAGTTCCTGGAAAATTGTTGGTACTTAATACACTTTTTAAAAATATGAACAAATGAGAAAATAATGAATGAAAAGTTGAATGAATTTTTAGAATTCACAATTTGTGTAAATGACAGAGATAGAAGTTGGACCCAGGCTTTCTGACTTATAAAATATTTTGAAGCTCAGAAAGCACATTAAACAGTAGTGAACCGCCTGGTGCTGAGGTGGTGGGACCCTCTGTATGTCAAAAAGTGTATGTATGAGCATTAGGACACACAGCTTATTGGGAAGGGGAGGGCTTGTGTGATGTAAGGATCATGGGACTGGAAAGGAGGAATTCCATATGGCGGCCTGAGAGGTGAGACGGAGAGCTCCTCCCAAAACCACAAACAGCACAAAAATAGAGTTAATAAATACAACTAACCTTCAGACAGCAACAAGAAGGAAGGCTGTACCAAACTGCATACAGACCTCACGAACAGAGCAGACCTCACGAAACAGGGTAACGTATGAAAGCCTTAATCCGGCGGGACCCAGGCCCTTCCCCCACCCCAGCTCACCGGCAGGAGGAAGAGAAACGGAGCAGGGGGACGGGGTGGAAGCCTGGGACTGCTGGACACCCAGCCCTGGACATCTGCTTTGCAGGCAGAATCCTACAGTGTGTGGTGCCCTGAACGTTGGATCACTCGGATAGGAAGAGTGCTTGAGAAATTGACATTCCGGCCGTTTGTGTAGGACGGGATCCTGACCCAGCCGCCCTGTGTCTGAGGAAAGGCAGGTGGTCTGAGAGGCTTCCTAGCAGCCAGAGGGCTGCTGAAGGGGTGGGGTTTGCACGGAGCTTACTGTGCAGGAGGAGGGAGAGCTGGACAAGGTTGCCTGGGCGCGCTCTGCGCAGCTGGTTGGGAACTTTGGGAAACTTCACATGATCCATCCCCCTGGCTGCCTACTCAGCTCCGAGGCCCCCCACGGTGACACACAGCCTCCCCAGCCTTCCTCCTGACCTGCAGGCACCTGCTCGCAAACCCGCAGTCACTGCGCAGGCACCGGACCAGCCAGAGGGAGGCCCCACCTACAACAGCTAGAGACGCAAAGCACAGAGTTTATGCAGTGTGTGTGTGCTTGGCCCACTGGCTCTGACACTGGAGACAGGCACCGCAGACAGGAATCAGGAAACAGATCCTTTCTCCCCTCCAGGTACCAGCTCTGCTCCCCTGCGTCCCCCAACCTCACTCTAGGGGCTGAGCAGCTCCAGAGACTGAAGTTTCCTCACACTAGTGGGCACCACACAGAAATATGAAATGTCAAAAGAACGTGGTACAGACCAAAATCTCACAAACCCCAGAAAGAGGGCCAAATGAAACCAAGCTAATAACCAATCTTCCTGAAAGAGAGTTAAAATAAAAATTATAAACATGCTTATGGAGGTACGGAAAATTATTCGAGACATCAAAAACGAATTTAATATGGAGATTCAATCATTAAGAAATACCATATCTGAAATGAAACATACAATGAAGGGATTTAAAAGCAGATTAGATGTGGTAGAAGAGATGCTAAATGGAATAGAAATTAGAGAAAAGGAATATAAAGAAGCTGAGGCACAGAAAGAAAAAAGGATCTCTAAGAAAGAAAGAATATTGAGAAAACTGTGTGACCTATCCAAATGGAACAATATTTGCATTATAGGGGTACCAGAAGAAGAAGAGAGAGAAAAAGGGATAGAAAGTGTCATTGAGGATGTAATTGCTGAAAACTTCCCCAATATGGAGAAAGAGATAGTCTCTCAAGCCATGGAGATGCACAGATCTCCCAACACAAGGGACCCAAGGAAAACAATACCAAGACATATAATAATTAAAATGGAAAAGATCAAGGATAAAGGCAGACATTTAAAAGAAGCTAGAGAGAGAAAAAGGATTACATAAAAAGGAAAACCCATCAGACTATCATCAGACTTCTCAACAGAAACTTACAGGCCAGAAGATAGTGGCATGATATATTTAATGCAATGAAGCAGAAGGGACTTGAACCAAGAATACTCTACCTGGCAAGGTAATCATTTAAATTTGAAGGAGGGATTAAACAATTTTCAGATAAGCAAAAGCTGAGAGAATTTACCTCCCACAAACCACCTCTACAGGGCATTTTGGAGGGACTCCTATAGATGGAAGTATTCCTAAGGCTAAACAGATGTCATCCAAGGGAAGACAAAGACTACATATGATTCATAACATACAAAGAATGGAAGAAGAAGAAAAAGGAGGAAAATTAAAAAAAAGAACCTTTAGGTGGTGTTTGTAAAAGTATAAGAAGTAAGTTAAATTAGACTGTTACATAGTAAGGGAATTGCCCTTGAGCCTTTGGTAACCACGAATCTAAAGCGGGCAATGGCAATAAGTACATACCTACCGATTATCACCCTAAATGTAAATGGTCTGAATGCACCAATCAAAAGACATTGAGTTACTGAATGGATAAAAAAACAAGACCCATCTATATGCTGCCTACAAGAGACCCACTTCAAATCCAAAGACATACACAGACTGAAAGTAAAGGGATGGAAAAAGATATTTCGTGCAAAAAATAGTGAGAAAAAAGCAGGAGTTGCAGTATTTGTATCACACAAAATAGACTTCAAAACAAAGAAAGTCACAAGAGACCAAGAAGGACATTACATAATGATAAAACGGTCAGTCAAACAATAGGATATAACTATTATAATTATCTATGCACCCAACACAGGAGCACATACATATGTGAAACAAATACAAACAGAATTAAACAGGGTAATAGATTGCAATGCATTCATTTTAGGAGACTTCAACACACCACTCACTCCAAAGGACAGATCAACCAGACAGAAAATAAGTAAAGAGACAGAGGCACTGAACAACATATTAGAACAGATGGACCTAACGGACATCTACAGAACACTCCATCCAAAAGCAACAGGATACACATTCTTCTCAAGTGCACATGGAACATTTTCAAGAATTGATCATATATTAGGCCACAAAAAGAACCTCTGTAAATTCAAAAAGATTGAAATTGTACCAACCAGCTTCTCAGATCACAAAGATATGAAACTAGAAATAAACTACACAAAGAAAACAAAAAAGCCCACAAACACATGGAGGCTTAATAACATGCTCCTAAATAATCAGTGGATCAATGACCAAATAAAAACAGAGATCAAGCAATATATGAAGACAAATGACAACAATAATGCAACACCACAAAATCTGTGGGATGCAGCGAAAGTTGTGCTAAGAGGGAAATATATTGCAATACAGGCCTACCTCAGAAAGAAAAACAATCCCAAATGAACACTCTAAACTCGCAATTAATGACACTGGAAAAGGAAGAAAAAATGAGGCCCAAAGTCAGTAGAAGGAGGGACATAATAAAAATTAAAGCATAAATAAATAAAATTGGGAAGAATAAAACAATAGAAAGAATCAATGAAAGCAGGAACTGGTTCTTTGGAAAATGAACAAAATACATAAACCCCTAGCCAGACTTATCAAGAAAAAAGAGAGAGTCTACATACATAAACAGAAAAATCACTATGGATACCACAAAAATACAAAGAATTATGAGAGAATACTATGAAAAATTATATGCTAACAAACTGGATAACCTAGAAGAAATGTACAACTTTCTAGAAAAATATAACATACCAAAGCTGACCCAGGAGGAAACAGAAAATCTGATAGATCGACCAATTACCAGCAAAGAAATTGAATTGGTAATCAAAAAACTACCTAAGAACAATCTCCTGGACCAGATGGTTTCACTGCTGAATTTTATCAAACACTTTGTGAAGACCTAATACCCACCCTCCTTAAAATTTTCCAAAAAGTAGAAGAGGAGGAAATACTCCCAAACTTGTTCTATGCAGCCAACATCGCTCTAATACCAAAAACAGGCAAAGACACCACAAAAAAAGAAAATTACAGACGAATATCCCTGATGAATGTAGATGCAAAAATTCTCAACAAAATATTAGCAAATTGAATTCAAGAATACATCAAAAAGATCATCCATCAAAATCAACTGGGATTCATCCCAGGGATGCAAGGATGGTACAACATACGAAAATCCATCAACATTCTCCACTACATAAATAAAAAGAAGGACAAAAACCACATGATCATCTCCATAGATGCTGAAAAAGCATTTGAGAAAATTCAACATCCAGTCATGATAAAAACTCTCAACAAAATGGGTGTAGAGGGCAAGTACCTCAACATAATAAAGGCCATATATGACAAACCCACAGGCAACATTATAATTAACAGCGAGAAGCTGAAAGCTGTTCCTTTAAGGTCGGGAACAAGACAAGGATGCCCACTCTCCCCACTTTTATTAAACATAGTACTGGAGGTCCTAGCCACGGCAATCAGACAACACAAAGAAATAAAAGGCATCCAGATCGGCAAGGAAGAACTCAAACTGTCCTTGTTCTCAGATGACATGATATTGTACATAAAAAACCCTAAAGAATCCACTCCAAAACTATTAGATCTAATATCTGAATTCAGCAAAGTTGCGGGACACAAAATTAATACACAGAAATCTGTTGCATTCCTATACACTAATGATGAACTAGCAGAAAGAGAAATTAGAAGAACAATTCCATTCACAATTGCATCAAAAAGAATAAAATACCTAGGAATAAACCTAACCAAGGATGTGAAAGACCTATAATCTGAAAACTACAAGACACTCTTAAGAGAAATTAAAGAGGACACTAATAAATGGAAATTCATCCCATGCTCTTGGCTATGAAGAATTAATATTGCCCAAATGGTCATCCTGCCTAAAGCAATCAACAGATTCGATGCAATCCCTATCAAATTACCAAAAGCATTCTTCAATGAACTAGAGCAAATAGTTTTAAAATTCATATGGAACCACAAAAGACCCCTAATAGCCAAAGCAATCCCGAGAAGGAAGAATAAAGCAGGGGGAATTATGCTCCCTGACTTCAAGCTCTACTACAAAGCTACAGTAATCAAGACAATTTGGTACTGGCACAAGAACAGACCCATAGATCAAGGAACAGAAAAGAGAGCCCAGATATAAACCCAAGCATATATGGTCAATTAATATATGATAAAGGAGCCATGGATATACAATGGGGAAATGACAGCCTCTTCAACAGCTGGTGTTGGCAAAACTGGACAGCTACATGTTAGAGAATGAAACAGGATTACTGTCTAACCCCATACACAAAAGTAAACTCAAAATGGATCAAAGACCTGAATGTAAGTCATGAAGCTGTAAAACTCTTAGAAAAAAATATAGGCAAAAATCTTTTGGACATAAACATGAGCAACTTCTTCATGAACATGTCTCCCAGCGCAAGGGAAACAAAAGCAAAAATGAATGAATGGGACTATATCAAACTAAAAAGCTTCTGTACAGCAAGGGATACCATCATTAGAGCAAGAAGACTTCCTACAGTATGGGAGAATATATTCATAAATGACATATCCGATAAGGGGTTGACATCCAAATTATATAAAGAGCTCATGCACCTCCACAAACAAAAAGCAAATAATCCAATTAAAAAATGGGCAGAGGAGATGAACAGATACTTCTCCAAAGAAGAAATTCAGATGGCCAACAGGCACATGAAAAGATGCTCCACATCACTAGTCATCAGGGAAATGCAAATTAAAACCACAACGAGATATCACCTCACACCAGTTAGGATGGCCTCCATCCAAAAGACAAACAACAAAAAATGTTGGCAAGGATGTGGAGAAAAGGGAACCCTCCCACACTGCTGGTGGGACTGCAAATTAGTACAACCATTGTGGAAAGCAGTATGGAGGTTCCTCAAAAAACTCAAAATAGAAATACCATTTGACCCAGGATTTCCATTCCTAGGAATTTACCCTCAGAATGCAGCAGCCCAGTTTGAAAAAGATATATGCACCCTTATGTTTATCGCAGCACTATTTACAATAGCCAAGAAACGGAAGCAACCTAAGTGTCCATCAATAGATGAATGGATAAAGAAGATGTGGTATATATACACAATGGAATATTATTCCACCATAAGAAGAAAACAAATCCTACCATTTGCAACAACATGGATGGAACTAGAGGGTATTATGCTCAGTGAAATAAGCCAGGCGGAGAAATACAAGTACCAAATGATTTACCTCATCTGTAGAGTATAAGAAGAAAGAAAAAAATGAAGGAACAAAACAGCAGCAGACTCACAGAACCCAAGAATGGACTAACAGTTACCAAAGGGAAAGGGACTGGGGAAGAGGGGTGGAAAGGGAGGGATAAGGGGGAAAAAGGGCTATAACAATTAGCACACACAATGTAGCGGGTGTGCAGTTGGGGTTGGGGGGATATGGGGAAGGCAGTGTAACACAGAGAAGACAAGTAGTGATTCTATAACATTATTCTACACTGATGGACACTGACTGCAATGGCATATGTGGTGGGGACTTGATAATAGGGGGAGTCTAGTAACCATAATGTTGCTCATTTAATTGTATATTAACAATAGCGAAATAAAAAAATTAAAAATTAAATATTAAAGAAAAAGATTATGGGACTGAAAGATGCACAAGTGAGGACAGAGAACAGTCAGCATGGATTGTGTGTGAAGTCCAGTTAGGCTAATTGAGTTGTCACATATTCTCTGAGGCACAGAGTTTGGCGGTTTTCAGTGAGAATATCTTTATATGAAGGCAAAGCAATTGTTTCTGTTTTTGTTTTTTATTGCAGTAAAATGTATGTAATACAAAATCTATCTTTTTAACCATCTGATTCCTTAAAAAACTAAACACAGAAATGCCATATCATCCAACAATTCCACTGCCGATATATACATAAAAAGAATGCAATCAGGAATTCAGACAGATATGATGTACCCATTTTTGTAGCAGCATTATTCATAATGTCCCAAAGGTGGAAGCAACCCAAGTGTACATTGTGGATGAAAGTGCAAACAAAACGAGGTATATACATGAATGGAATATTACACCTAAGAAGGAAGGAAATTCTGGTGCATGCTATGACATGGATGAAAGTTGGACATTATACTAAGTTAAATAAGCCAGTCACTAAAGGACAAATATTGTATGAAATTAATTTTAAACTTTCAAAAAGGATACCATAAATGATCTGTCAGGTTTCTTGCTGATGGCCTCATTCCTCCTATTAGGATGTTTTTCTTTTTCTAAACATGAAATTCCTTTTCAGCCAATCCATCTTGTTTCAAACCCCTCTATCCTCATGTAATAGAACATGCTAAATATACTTGTTGTTTCAGATATTTACCGTATGGGTTCTGTAAGCAAAAGTAATTCAAGCTGTGTATTTGAAATAAAGGATTACAAGGACTGTGTAAAATCTAATTTTTGCAAAAATTATTCCCTATTTGAAGGTGGATATACCATAGACTTTAAAGGAACTGAAGTGAAAATTCCTGCTTTTTTAGGGATAAGGTTAAATTGTATTTTTTACTGTTCTTGTTAGTCACTTATTTATTTGGGAAAAGAAGGTCATAGAAATAGAAGTGTTTTAAAAAATATCATCACAACATTCTAAAAATTATAAAATATTTTGAGACAAATTTTAAGGACAATATAAATTGGAGAAAACATTTAAAAATGGCAATTATAATTATTTTTTAATTTATAATATATAAAGAAAACAAAGTGGTCTATAATCTTAAACTGGTTAATTTTATTAAAAATAGTAAAAGTTATACAAAACCACTGTAAGAATGTGAGCAATACAGAAATGTCTGAAATTAAAAGAAATGTGCTCTCTACCTTCTGCAGTTTTCTTAATTTTAAGTTCTATTCACTAAGAGTAATTAATATTAAAAATTTTGTTACCCTCCCTGAAAAGAAAGAAATGCTTACGTATTTCCACATGCATTTATGTGTTTATTCTTTGCTTTTATAACATTATCATAATGTGACCTTTGTCCAAATCAATACATACAGATCTACTTTCTTTTTATTTTCCATACAGTATCCCAAGGTTTGATTTGTGTAACTGTCGGCTCATACCTACTTTTACTGCCCCCTTGCCATGACCAGCTTCCTCAAATATGTTTTCCATACTGCAATTAAGGTGATCTTTTTTGACATTTAAAAATACTCAAAACAAAAAATTATACCACTATGTAAAACCCAGGAATGACTCCTTATGAATTTACATTATATCTGACACAGAGTAAACTTTCTTACTCATTATTAATGAGTGAAAGGATGGAAGGTAGAGTTTTCCACTCAAAAGAAGGAAGAAAGGAAGAAATGAAAGGAAAACATTTAACTAGTTGTTTTTCCATTTCGTGCTATTTTAAACAATTGTGAAATGAGTATACCCACTACATGCATGTAGGCATCATTTTACAAAGATTTTTCTTTGCAAGGATACAAGATATTTTTGCAAGATGCGTGGTAAAGGAATCTCTACTATTTTAAGTTTACCTATTTACTCAAAAGTCTGCCCCAAAATATGGCACCAATTTTGACTCCTACCAACTCTGTATATTAGTGACTATTTCCCTACAGCCTGACCAATACTGGATGTTAAAAAGTTTTATATTTTTCTCTAATATAGAGGGATATTTTGTTTTTTTAAGAGAATAAGATGAGCATCTTGTCTTATGTTTTGGGGCATCTAATTTTTTTTTGTTTTAAATGTCTCTTCCTATCTACTGCCCCGCAATGGCTGATGTTTCCTTGTGTTTTCAATTATGCATATTTTCTCCACATACCCATATACTTTTGGTTTTAACAAATATATAATGGTTAAGTCGTGTAATTTTTTGCTGATGTCATTGGAAATAGGTGTGTGTGTCCCTCTAAACTTCTTCAGTCATTTGGTTAGTTGTGTGGTAATATTGAGGTGTAGACTGATAACAGTATGAGGTAATTTGTTTCACTTGGGGAAACTAGCTAGAAGATACAACCATGTGCGGCCATTTTGCGTGTAGGTGAATACAGGTGTCCCTCTGGGAGATGATGGATGAAACCCATAACTAACATTAGCAGAACACAACACAGCATATGGGGTTGAGTAAGGAATACTGGCCTCAAGTATAAGCAAATTACTGTTTTTCTTATTACACATTTTAGCAATATGGTGAATAATGTCCTATAAAATTTGTATTGTTTCATTGTATTTTTACCAAATATATTAATTTTCCCAATATATATTAATTTTTGTTACATGAAAATCCTATTTTTAATTGATTAATAAGAGAAGCACCATAAAATTGTTCATTGTTACTATTTCCTTTTCATATTTACACACTGTGTTTCTACACGTTGGAGGTCAATATTACAATGCACAATAGCTCTTCAGGTGATATTTTCCCAGTGTTTGATGGAAGTGGAGAAAATAGTACTGATTATGAGAATTTTTAAAATGTATTTTGATGGGAGAGTCATGCCCAGATTTTTCACAACACGCTAACATCCCTCCACCCCTGCAAAAAAGATTGTTTTGAACCAGTAACTCATAACCTATAAGGAAAAAAATTATTTACATGAGTGATATATGAATGTTCAGATTTAATGAAGTCTCAGGTTCAGTACTGTGAGAGAAAAAAATGAAAAAATAGGAGAGGTGTAACAGGAACAAGTGGAATTATATGCTTTGATTGACTTTTCCTTTGCACAGTCATTTTTATCAATTTGGTCTTCAATAATCTATTTTTAAAATAAAGTACAAATAGAAATATGTTCATTTTCTGCCACTGATATCTGAATGTGTCCAAATTCAATATTTTTATTTGTGAAAATGATTTTTGTTTTTTAAGGGGATTGTTTTCCTGATGTTTGTACTGTTAAGTGTGGGAATCACTAAATCTTACATTTCTATCTTTTGTTTTATAACGTAAATTGAAGGGACTAATTGATTTTTGATATGAAATGCAAGTTAAAGGGACATTCTTCTTGTTAATTGACATTACTTGGAAGTTGAATTTGACTTACTGGCTTTAATTATAATTTGCCTTAATTTAATTAGACAGATTACTCTAGATTTGCACTAATTAAAATGCTTCATTGTGATTACTCAATAGTTTCCTCTACTCACACAATCTGAGTTTTAGAAATGGATTAATTTTTGATGAAACTTGTATTCACAAATATATTTAAACATGTATTAATAAAAATGTTTTTTATTCACTCAGAAAGCAACACATTTTCAAAATTTGGCCAAGGAAAGATATTTCCTTAAAGAAAACCTTTTCAAGGCTTACATTTAATAGAAGTTATATTATAGCCAACCAACTACACATAAGGCAAAACAAAATAGCAAATGTTGAGTGTTATAGGACCACTTATTTTGGTTACTATCCAAAATAAAAAAAAAGAACATCTTAGTAAGAATTATGTATACTTCTTAAGCAGAAACATAGTTTTAGCATTCCCTTACTGTAAAAACTGGAAAAAGGAGATTAGTGTATTTTGGAGATGAGAATATAATAACATGTAGTAGGTGACATTCAAAGCAATTTAATTTTTATCACATTGGGAAAATCACTGCTCGCTCAGCATGAACAACAAGAGGACAGCCGTAAGCTTCTGCAGGTTGTTTCACTACAATAATCTTCTGGGTGATCTTCAAGGAGGTTTCTCAGCAGAGTTCAAAATTTAAACCATGAAATTCTCCCCACAATCCAGATTAGCTGTTGAATCTGCATACTCAAGTCCAGGTAGGAGGTAACCACAGAATCAAATGGCAGCTGTTGCTTTATGTAGCTTTCCAGGGCTGGCTATGGAGAAGAATGAAAATATGCCCTCACGTCATGCCTTATTTTACAGACTCTAGGTATTTTTAAATTGCCACTATGGCTTTCTTTTTTTCGGCTGATAGGTTTGACAAGCTCATGCTTAGTTCTATCCTTTAGCCAAATATCTACCAAGTTCTGTATCAGTTACAATGCCTTAAATTGAAAGTAATTCACAAATCAAACTGACTTAAACAGTAAAAACACTCTTATAACTAGTACTCCAGAAGTAGGCCTGGTTTCAGGATTAGTTGGTCCATCAATTCAAATACAAATGATTCCTGATTCTTTTTTTCTTTTTTTTTTTTTTGCCTTTTGATCTTGCCTGCAATGCTTTTTATCCTGAGGCTGAACCACCTCATGGCTGTTGTTGCCAGGGGCGTTAGGGCGAGCTTCACTCTTTGCCTGTGGTGGGGGAAAGCACGGCACCTCCCACTGGTACCTTTTAGGAAAAAGTTTTCCAGAAGTCTGCAGGAAACATCGTATCTTCTTGGTTAGAATTGGGACATATACTTACACCTAATGAATCAATGCTAGGTGTGTAGGGGGCATGCATTTATCCTTAGATCAATCAGTTCATCTCTTGAGCTGATAGTAACTCTTGAAACACCACCTCAACTATTTGGCAGGTAATGTGCAGAATGCATATGGTGGGAGCTGTCTCGAAGTGCAGGCGGCCTGGTGCTTTTGTCTCCCCAACGCCCATACAGAGCATCCTGCCTAAATGTACAGCTTTAAGAATGTTCGTTTTTACACAAAAGTTCTCATCCATCCCTTTTGGGCTCGTGGTAAATGCCCTTTAGACTTTGTTAAATTTTATTTTGCTTTTTAATGTGATCGTTTTGAATTCAAATCATGCACCTTTATTGCCATTACATCTCACTCAAGAATGTTTTCAAGTTTGACTTAAGAGTTTTCTCCCTATTTTCTGTAATTTTGGTCACATATCTACTTTCAGCTAATGAATTGTTCATTCTTACTGATCATTTGGTATGCTGAGTTCCTTATTTTGTCTCTGAAAAACCAGAAAGTGAATCTAGTTAAATTCTTTTTAAATGATGATTGTTTGTAGTTTTACCATAAGAACTCAAAGAACTGCACTTTAATTTTTCTCAAGGAAAAGAAATCAATATAATATATAAGCTTTATCAATATAATATATAAGCATTTTCACTACATATCTACTATATATATCTTTATACATTTAGCACTATACATAGCTTTTTAGAACCACAATAGCATTGGAATTATTGTTTTATCCAACCATTCTGATAAAAAGCACAATTTTAATTAACCAGACATTTCAGGAATCCTATTGACTAATAGACACACACAAATAGACATCACTATAGTTTTAGAAGCAGCTATACTTAAAGGAAATTAAATTCTTTTTCAGAATTTAATTTCTAGAATGAGGGAAAAAGACTCTCCACTTAGGGATAAACACTAGAGGCTTCTCTGGCCACAGCAAGCACTGGTTCAAATGGTTCAGTTGGTAAAAAAACATAATTCCAATACACAGGTGTCAGATGTATGGCAACCTTCAAATTAAGCAATCAAGACTATTAGTTCATTTTAGAACATGTTTTCACAACATAACATTTTCATACATACTATATTCAGGTTTATGACTAAATATCCCGAAAAGGAGTATGGTTAAAACTGTAGTGTATTCAATCCAGTTAGAAAAATTAATATTAAAATGTTAAATGTGGAAATAAAAAATTTAAAACATCCATAAGTAAAAAATAATCTAAGCATTCTAATCTCCATAAACAAAGCATTTAAATCAAGTTTTAAAAATTTATTACTCAGTGAGTTCAAAGTTAAGAATAGATTTTATATTGTATATAGGGTGAAATATTTTTTTAAATGTTTAAAACCTTGAATAACTTTTAAATTATCAATGGCAGAGACATTTTTGTACTGTATATCTGTTGCAAAACTGTTCTATTTCCATATCTGAAAATTCACCTGCTAATTGCAGGTAAGCTATTGATTAATTTAAGAATGAGCATAATCAATGAGTCTTTTCATAAGTGCAATTGTATGTAGATATAAAGCACTCAAATGCAGCTATTTTCCTTAAATAAAACGCACATAGAAAAACACGAATATTTTTTTAAGGGTCACTTTCTACAAAAGATTTGTCTTTTATTTTTCAGGCAAATCAAATCACATTGTAATGACGTAGATTTAAAACTGCGCTAGGAATTTAATACTGGCAGACTGTATTTTTGATGCTAAATGCTTTAAGTCTAATACTTAAATTATATCCTTAGTGTTATTTTAATATGCTCCTTGTTGTGGGTCCTTTTTCTTCTTTTTAAAAACAAATTAGCCATGAGTATAATTATGTTTCTTAGTGTAACTAATGTAAGTGTGTGTGGAAGAAGCTGAGAAGTATGCCAGAAAATTCCTTCAAAATTAAACATGGCAAAATATCCCAGGTGGGGGGAAGATTGCAGGTGATTTCTATAACACTCCTCCCCCTGCTTCATCCCAAAGGCCAAATTGTGTTTGGATTATTGGAATGTTTTTATTTCACATTTCAGGCAACTATTTTCTAAATCTAAATTTAAGAATCTGATGCCCCTCAAATCAGTCTTTAATGTTTAAATCTGTAGATGTAGCTTCAAAAGTTAGAGAGTAAGGCTCTCTGCCTCTCAGATAACAGCCTTCTTAAGGATATGTATCTGTGTCCAAGAATTCAAGTTTATTGCGGATTCAGAATGAACTTGCCATTCTATCATCCTTACTATTTCAAGTTTTTTTTTAAGGAAGGCATACTTGACATTGGAGATTAAAAAAAATATTTTATATATAAAAACTGAATAAATCTTTATTGTTGTGTTAAGGCCCTCCACCATCCGCCTTCTATTGCCCTTCATCTCCTACTGTTAGGCAGAAAGACAGAAATGAGGGATGGAAAGGAGAGAGGGCCCCCCAAAGATGACTCGGGAAGTTGATCAGATAGAGACCGAGAGCCAGAAATGACTCAGAGAGTTAATCAGACGAAGCCACAGGATCCAGGGGTGACTCAGGAAATGTCCAGGGTCCCCCCAGAGAAGAAACATGAGAGGCACAGGCACAGCACAGCCCCTGTCCCCATCTCACCAGTCAGAGCCAGCCTAGAGAGCGGACAGCTGTCAATCAAGGACCTCTCTGCCCTGCTCAGAATAAGCATCCATGCCTGCCTGTCTCACCTTAGGCAGGCCCGCTCTGCTACTCTCTGCAGAGTGTATTAAAACTTACTTTGCTTTCTTGACTTTGGTCTCTCGTCTCACTATATCTGACTTCCCTGCGACACAGAGCCGAGTCCTTTCCTTCTTAACACTACCACAACCTCCTTCACTCTGCCCAGCAACCCTGGCCCCTGGCTGTTCCCCCAAACACTCTAGATATCTTCCCTTCAAGCAAGTGTGCAACAGAAGGCAGGAGGTGGGGGGCCTTCACACAAGAATAAAGATTTAATATTCAGTTTAGGAGTGTGCTGACTCATCTGTTAAAGGATCGCTTTGTCACACTTAGACTGACGTGGGGCTGAGGTCGAAGCAGAGGTGGCAGCTGCCACGCTGCTGCTGTGATCCCAGTGGTGAGTAATGCTGCTGTGGGACATGGCGATAGCAGGGGAGGTGTGAAGAAGTAGTTCTAAGTATATTTTGTCAAATATAAGAAGTGAAAAATGTATATTCACAGGTTTTCTTTTTTGGGGGATAGCATACCATTGGAATTGGGGAATGACAAAAAATAAAAGCTAGTATTTCAGGATGTAGAAGGAACACTGGACTAAGAATTTATAGACACGTATCTCTGGTAGCTGATGTATCTTTAGCTTTGAGACCTTGAGCAAAGTTCTTTCAGCTTTCAAGGCCTTGGTTTTACAAGGAAATGGGGCTAGGTGCTAAAACTGGCCAACTCATCCCACTGCCAATTTTTGTATGTAAAGTTGTGCTGGAGCGAAGCTGTGCTCACTTGTTACTAATGGATTTCTTTGGCTGCTTGTGTGTGCAACTGCACAGTCAAGAAGTTGCCCAGGATCTGTACAGCTTGCAAAACCTAAAATATTTACCATCTGGCCCTTCATAGTAAAAGGTTTCTGACTCCTGGACTAGATAATAAAAAACTCCTGTTCTTTAATTCAATGAAGAGAGAGTGTAAATATTGGGGGTTTTGAGTAGTATCTGTATTTAATATTGCAAAAGGCCTATAAAAACTGCATATTTTGTATGCATTCAATCAATCAAAATGAATCATGAGAAAGAGATGGCCAGATTGCAGTTCAGAAAATATGCGTGATTCTTTACCATTAACAGAGTATTCTAATGATAATGTAGTTCTACATTTCTTGGCAAGAAGAAGTGATCACAGTTTGTTGCTGAATGAAGAAACAGGTTATCTATATATATACTTATATATATATATATCACATTTAATATATGTTACACATTTCTCATTTTGTTATTTATCCATTTCTCATTTATTCATATCTATTTATGTATATGCATGGGCTTAGAAACAAGTCTGGAATGACATTTCGTAATGTTAACAAAATATAATTGTTGATTTTATTATTTTTTCTTATTTGTATTTTCTCATTGTCTTAAAAATAGAGATAACATGAAAAAATTAAAATGAAAGCCTAATGAACATATTCTATGTCAATGAATCCTCTAATGATCTAGAGTTATAAAGAGAAGGTCAAAGCTAAAGGTCAAGATAGATATGAGTGGCAGATTCTTTACCTTGAAGAATTATCTAGGAATGAGTATTAGTTTTATTGTCTGCTTAGTCTCATTCCAGGTAGTGTGTAAGTACACATACCCCAGAAAGAAAGGGAACTAATAGATGAGGAGAGAATGGCAAAGGCTGAATTCCTTTCCAGTTTTGTCCTAGGCACCTTATAAATAACAGGTAGCTTAGCTGATCAGTGAGTATGGCTTTCACATTACAGCCCTTTGCTATTTAGTCTTTATTTTCCCCAAGTTTCACATATAATTTAAAGACAATATAATTTTTAAAATTTGAATTAGTAAAATTATAAGTTGTTATTTTCTGTCTGTGTACTCTTACAAAAGCAGGCATCCCTTGCCATTTATTACAAAACAAACAAACCTCACACAAAAACCTTTCAAAAAACAAGATGAAAATGTTTTCATTGGCATGTTGCACTCAGCAATGAGCAATTGTAAATGAATAGTCTCTTCCTTCCAATTCAAGTATTTATGTTCCTGAATACAGCAGGGAAACCTAGCTCCCAAGTTCCTGTTTCTACTTATGTTTAGACAACTAAACAATGGTGAATAAAATTAGAAAGACATTGGAAGATGTTAGCAGAGTAAGTTATAAACTTCCTCAGACAATTTAAAACACAACAATTTAAACAACAACAAAAATCAAACAGGCAAGCAATTTCACAGGAGTGACAAAACACCTCAAGTAATGAAAGTGTGGCAATTTATTTTCTTCTTAAATTGTTCTTCTTTCCTGATATATAAGGTTTCTTAGGCACTTTAAAGTGTTGAAGGTTATCTCTTTTCCAGGAGAATGAAACTATACTGCAGTCAATTGATTTACTTAATTTTGTGTTTCCTATTAAAAAATGCTAATGGACTGGAGGTTGCTAAGTTGCTTGAAATTCTGTAACTGACTGTCATCAGCCCCTAATTTGCCTTGTTTCCTAATATTTACCTTTTAGAAATCATGCCCCAATCATGTTTCTACGATCCTGTAAAGCAGGGTCTAGAAACATGTTCACACGACACCCACAGGGACCAAAACACAGGAGAGAGGGAGCCTCAGAGGAGGGAGATGCCCGGGCCCTGGTGGGCAGCAGTGGACATCCCTGAAGCAGAAGAACATGTTAAATCAGGGATAGGGCCTCCGCCGGGATGGGTCCCAGCAGCTCTATCCTGACTGGCCCTCATACACAGAGAGGGGCCAGGCCTGGCCCTGTGTTGTCCCAGGTGGGCTGCAGGGCCAGGTGGGCCTAGAGTGTCCGAGCTCCTGGCTGGGATCGGCCTTTCCCTCCTGCCCGTGGGCCTGTACAGGTGACATCACCTTCCCCTCAGAGCAGGGAGGGGGAGCTGTGCTCTAGAGCCTGGCTGGCCTCCCCTCCCCCGCCCAACTGACCTGCCCTATTATTAGGGCACCGGTTGCCCTTAGCGATGGAACTCTGCAGGGCTCTGAGAGGTCCCCTCTGACCGCAGACACTGGCACTCGGAGGCAGCACTATGGAGCCCCCGCAGCCATGGAGGGCCTGCTGCCTGCCGCCGGACTCATGAGCCAGACGGTCCTGGAGTGCCTGTGGGGGGCTCTCCTGGCCATCGCAGAGAGCTGGGGATGCCCAACTGGACTCCATGGGCTCCCCTGGGGGACCCCGGCATGCTGCGTGGGGCTGCTTTTCATGGTAAGGAGAGCATGGAAGTCACGACACACCAAGGCTCAGGGCAGAAGCTGTTCTGCCCGCCATGAAGTACCTGGAAACCGTGGTGATGCTGCAGAACGAACGACTCCAACCCAAGACACCGGCAGGCCACCTGCAGGGGAGGCCAGTCCTCCTGCCCTACAAAGCCAGAGCTTGGCAGCAGTGACCACACCCCTGAGGCTTCTGGCAAAGGGCTGGGGGAGACAGCCTCCTACACTTCCCAAGGCCACTGATGAGAAACCGACCCTCAGGGCAGCACAGAAGGATGGAGAACAACTTGGGGAAAAAATGCTGGATGATTGGAAAGGAAACACTGCTTTTCCAAAAAGGGCAGAAGTCCTTGCCCAGGACATGGCAAGATGCAGGCAGAAGCTGGAGGAAAAGGAGGAGGAGAAGGAAGGACTGTTGCGGTCGAACGCAGGTGCGGAGCAGGACCTGAAAGAGGGAGTCAGCCGACTACTGTCCGTGGCTGAGACCCTGCTCCACGCCGTCCCCATGCTTGCGCCCTTGAGACATCTCCTGGATGGCGGGAGCCTGGATGTCAAACAAAAGCGGGAAGTAGGAAACTGCAAACACCCCGTCCCCGGGTCAGAAGTGGGACTGAAGGCTGACCCGCACGATGCTGACTCCCCTGTGTCCCCTCAAAGCCCTGAGAGAGCTGGATCATTGAGGAAACAAAAGCTAGTGAGTGAAGAGCTGAGAAAACAAACAGCTGCCCTCCAGGCAGAGGAAACATCTCTGAGGTGTGACATCCTACAGCTGGAAAGTCAGCTACTTCAGCTGAAGCTCTAGAATCTTCCTGAACTACACCAAGAACATACCATGCAACCTGAGAGCGAAGGAGGAAAAGAGGCGTGCAGAAATCGAGAAGTAACTGATCGACTTGGGCAGAAACTGGAACTCCAAGTTTCAGATTCTCCAGCTGCGCAACAAGATAGCCAAAGACATGGGCAAAGAATTGGACAGAACCAGGCCCTTTTACCAAAGGGAGTTCCTCTTGCATGAGAAAAGGGCTCAGAAAAGCTGGAAGGCAGCCTTGCAGACTGAGAGAAACCTCATGAAGCTAAGAAGAGAAGGCGACCCCACCAGACAAATGCTGGCCGACGCCCAGGCCCACCTGCAGCCTTTCCCAAGGGCCCCTCTACTCCTGTGGCTCCACCTGCAGCCTTCTCTCTTTTAGGTTTAACTACTGTTATTTAAACTGACACTATTCCCTTATCCAAGTAAGCATAGCATTATAATTTTAAGAGTATTTTTCAAATAAAGTGTCATTTAATGTAAAAAAAAAAAAAATCCCTTATGAGAAACTAAGAATGAAGCTGGTGTCATTTTCTCAGTAGAGACACAAATTTAAAAAGCGTCCCTAGCCCGACATCAACATTTCCTAAGTGAGCATTTCCTGTCAGTGTCACCTAGCAGCTGCTTGCAAAGGACATCAATTACATAACATGCGCAATGTAAGTAAGCAAAGAGCAGCCACTTAAGGCTGGACAGAAGATAGCCATTCCCACTTTGATCTCAGATGTCCTTTTATGTGCTCTGACCTGGAGATCCCACAAACAGAATAAGAATGATGCAACTAATGGAAGCAGCTATTCCTGCCAAGTGTCTGATATGGCCAGGGATTTGGAAAATACTAGTTTGCCTGCCCCTGGCCACAGTGCAGGGTGGACATGGGATGGGGTGGGATTGGGGACGGCCCAAGACTTGAAACCCTTCATCCTCCAGCCTTTCTCCCTCCACCCTTCTAATATGCAAGCTCATGTTTTAATATAATAAGATTGAAAAGTGTAGAAGAAATGGCTACATGTTTTTGAAAAAAAAACAGGTGAGATTTGGTTTCAGTGACTATTTTTAAAGGTGAAAGTGAAAACACAGAAACACACAAATCTGATTTTTTTTTTGGCTCAAGAAAATCATGAAGTAATACCTAATAACCATTAGCATTAATGATTTTTGTTTTATTAAGTCAGTCATTTATTTTGGTGTTTGATCCCTTGTTTCCTTCATTCAGTAATTCAATAATTATTCAATGGCAACATATTATAACTAAAGGATCTGATGCTAAAGTCTTAAAGTAGGAAAAGAAAAATAATTCAGAATTTACCTTCATTAATAAGTATTTATTGAGTGCCTATTCTGCAAGGCACAGTGGGCTGAGGTCTGGAATGTGGAGAAGTAAACTCTATATTACAGGCACATTCTTAAAAATGACCTGGCTCATTCTTCTACCTTGCCCAATCTATTTATATTTATATATTCTTGTTAGAAAGACCTTTGGTAGATTCATGGTGTGTTGTGCCACATAAAAATGGCATATTTTTATTCCATTGAATGAACCAAACTTAGTAAGGTTCACTTTGTGCTCATTAAACTTTGCTTATATAGACATTAAGTTTGTGAATCTATATTTGCTATAGACTTATAGAGATAGCTCTACATTTAATCAGAGACCATTTCCCTCTTTTATATAAAAAAAGATAGTCATATAAATGTTTGTCTACATTTTTATTGGTTTCTGAGTTTCTGTTCTTATTAAAAAATTTCTCCCACATATAATGAACTTATTAATTTATATAAACTCTAGATTTTCCTTTTTTTTTTTTTTTTATCATTCATCAATACATTGAAGACCCTAAGGATATGTACACTAGTTGGTCCATAATTTATAATTTTTATTTTCTTCTTAGCTTTCCTCTCATTCTTTATCTTCTCATGAGAAATTGGGTTCTGACTAGTCTATGAAAATTCACCTTAGTTAAAGAGAGGTTACTGTTAGATAACTTGTTTATTTACTTGTTTGGTGCCCAAAATCATATTTGTCATAACATCTTTATTATGAGGAATTGAGGTTGTATTTATTTTTCAATTCTTTGATTTTTTGAGTTATAGTCCTTTTCTTCAAAATCAACTGATAGAATTTACTCTCTTCTAGCTTCTGTCTTCCTATGTTTGGGCTGAGAATTCTGACGCCAGCCCAACGCATTTTCTCTCTTTCTTTGTTTTCAATTCTTTTTCGCCTCATAGCGATTTTTTTTTTTTTTGCCTGGGAACTTACAAGATTTCTCTTTACCTTAGGTTCAGGACTTTTATCCCTAGGTTTTAGGGTTGATGCATCTGTGCAGTGTGGAACCCAGTAAAATTTTCACCTGCAGACCTGAGTGCCTCAGATCAAATAAACGTTCTTTTATTACTTATCTAAATATTTCTTCTCCTCCATTTGTTTATTTTACTTATGAATTCCTATGGCTCACATTAGCTTTCTTGGGTCTCTGTTCCACATCTCTTACTTCTTTTTTTTTTTTTTGGTCATTATTTATTTGGTCCCATGCTTCACTTGGTTTTCCCATGTCACTAATTTAGATCTCAGTGGCAACTGTTCTTTTCTTTCCTCCGATGATTTGTTTAGGTGATGGCTTCTTAAAATTATTATCTTTCTAATCTGTAAAAATAATTTTTTCCCTACATTTGAATCACCTTATTTTTTCCATTCTTCCCATTTCCACTTGTCTCTACCAGCTGCTCTATTTTGGTGTGCATACTGTGTTTTTCTGGCTGTGTCCGTTATAAAGTTATTGTATTTCAGCTCCAAAATCACCCTTCTATACCTGGCTTTGTGATGTTGGGCCTGTGACTCACCTGACCTCATTTTGGCTTGGCTAGCTCCTGCTTGGCTTTGGCCACAGACATACATACATACACACACACACACACACACACACACACACACACAGGGCGTGGAGGGAAGGGAAGGAGAGAATGTGCGGCAGCAGGAGTTAAGGCAGGACTTACTATTTTCTGTTTTCTTCTCGTGGGCTTCCTGTTCTTTCTGAGCTTTTTTGTCCTCTGTCGCCCCAGCAATGCCTCTTCACCCTGATAGCAGCCGTGCGTGCTCCACCCAGAGCAGTACCTGAATCTTGTTTGTAGTCTTTCCAGCTCTGAGCCCCCCAGCTCTGTGGCCATGCCTCAGATACCCAGCGCCAGAGGCTGACGCCCCCTCTCCAGGTGTCTGGGGGCCAGCCCCAGGGATGCCGCCTGCAGGCAGGTGCCATCACCAGCCCATCAGGGCCCCTTCCTCAAAGGTCTCCGAGGTTCCCTGCTGCTGAGGTCCTCCCTCTGTACCTCCAGCCTTGTGGGTAGCACTGCGCTCTGTCACCGCCTCCACGTTGCTTCGGAGTGCCCCCTGTGCTTGTCGCTCACCTAATTAACATTGCTTCTATGCATCATTAACCATTCTTTATTCCACATTCTCTCTGTTAAAATAGTTGGTGTGATTTCTTTCTCCTAAAAGGACACTGACTGAGACACTGACATCATTCTTTTTGCTGGGGTTCCTTAAACAGCCAAGGTTTTCCTTTGTTAACCGGCCGAGTAGGAGAGCTGGGTGCCGGACGGCTCCCGTGGCCCGAGTCCCTCAGGCACTGCAACCCCCCCGTGGGCTGGAAGTGTGCTGCTGGGAGGGTCACCAGCGCTGCTGCCGGGGGACTGGGAAGAGGGCTCTCTGCTCGGCAAGCACCTAAGGGCAGTTGGGACTGGACCCTCCGGGGATGTGTTTCTTTTCGGCATTTGTTTAGGATCCATAAAGCTCGTGTCCGAGGTCTCCATCGGTGCCTAAAGGAATAAGCACCATATTAGTTATTAGTTTTCATCTGGAGAACTTCCGATTCCAAGCCTCATCATTCTCAGTAGTCCAAAGGCCCTGACCGCACTCTGACCTGGGAGATGCCGGGGAACTGGGAAACAGAAAAAGGGATCTTGCATTCAGGTGACCATACTCCACATCCTTCCTCAAAGACTTTTCACTGTTTGTTCTAAAAAACTATCTGTGATATACTACAGTATTTTTAAATTTTTAGTTTTTAATATCAACACCTCATATAATATGTCTCACTTGTAATTCAAAACTTACCTTTCAAAAAGTACAACAATAATTAGAATAAGCAATCTGGACAGCAGATGATTTTCCCTTGCTTACAAGTTTCTAAAAACTACTCTCAGAGTTACCAAAGTACAGGAGTCCCCCCTTATCTTCAGTTTCACTTTCCCCACTTCCAGTTAGCTGCGGTCAACTGCAGTCCTGAAGCAAATGATCTTTTGTCTCAGGTATCATGACAAGGGTATGACACAGTGCCTGCATCATTCGCCTCACTTCATTTCATTACATAGGCATTTTGTCATCTCATATTGCCACAAGAAGGGGGTTGAGTACAATGCAATAAGATTTTAAGAGACAGAGATCACACATAACTTGTATTACAGTGTATTGTAATTGTTCTATTTTATTATTAGTTATTGTTAATCTCATACTGTGCCTAATTTACAAATTATACTTTATCATAGGTATAGGAACATAGTACATATAGGGCTCAGTACTATCTCTGGTTTCAGACATCCGCTGGAGGTCTTGGAACGTTCCCCTGGATAAGGGGAGACTACTGTAGCAGGGGAACCAGAAAAGGATAATGGACAGGATAAAAACCTTGGAAGCCAAACAAACTACTCTTCTGAATGTTGTTTTTAGCTGTACTACTTATTTATCATTATAATAATTAATAATAAATAATATATATGATTACTTTATATTCTCAGTCGTTTGTGGGGAGTGTATCTTATTGATACAATATAGTTGAAATTTTTTTAAGGACAGAGACCAAGTCCAACAAATATTTATATTCTAAATATAATAGATTAAATTTAAATAGTTGCTGGTTTTATGTACCAAAACACCTGTGTCTATCATTTTATCTTCATAACAGTTCTTTGTGATAACTACTATTACCCTCATTCTCTGAAATTGTTACCTGAGGTTTATAAAGATTAAGTAGACATTGACCAAAGTTATTCTGCTAATGGGGCAAAACCAGATTCCACACTCAAATCTGTCAGACTTCCAAACCTGTGCTTTTAATCACTCACTACCTAAATTGCCCACTTGGAGTCTGTGGATAAAACTGCAATATTTCCAGAATCTCTCGCTTGGCCTTAGTGCCTCTCCATGTCAACAGGTGTTTCCAAGGGGTGGAGAGAAGTAGTCCATCTCCATGTCAGTGGGTAATTCCATGGGCAAGCGAGGGCTTATCTGGGCCAGAGAGGCTGGGGAGAGAATTCCCTCACTTCTGCTGCAGCAGGAGAGAGTGAGAGAGACACGGAGTAGGTGAAATTGCCTTGATGAACATTGAAAATCAATGGCTTGAACATATTCTGTCCTTAAACATGAATAAGTAGAGTCTATTTTCTCCTTCAATGACTATGATTGCTCAATGAGTCATATAATCTACTCATTAGAAATAGTTTCAGTAACTTCTTTTTCTTTTCTTAATTACCCAGAGAAGAATTCAAATGTCATTACAATCAATCAGTCAATCTTTATTTAAATTATCTACTCACTAGGATGTTGTTGGGAAGGGAGAGAAACTTGACATGAACTTTTATTCCAGAAAATTACAGGATAACAACCTAATAATATTCATAATTATCATTTGTTTAGAAGTTATATGTCAGATACTAGATGCAATACCTGATTTGATTTTATAACATTCCTATGAAGTGGGTGAAGTAGATGTTATTAGTCCTGCTTTGTGGATGAAGAAATCGAGACTAAAAATTACCTTACCCAAATTTGTGCATATAAAAAGTGTCAGAGCTGGGATGCAAATGCATTACAGCCGGATTCCCAGAGGAGTGCCCTGCTGTGCAAGGATGCGTTCCTTGACTAGGAAAACCCACCAAGGAATTAGAAGTGAGATCTTGGTGCCTTTGGGGAAATACCCCACAGTGCAGGGCTTCTTGAAATTAACATGTTTAATCTGAGGATCTTGTTAAAATGAAGATTTTTATTCAGTAGGTTTGAGTGGAGCCTGGGATTCTGCCTTTCCAACATGCTCCCTAGGGGTTTCTAAAGCTTTTAGTCAGAGGACTATGCTGATTAATAGGACTTTTGGGGACTCTGAACAGAGAAGAGCAAGACATAAGAGTAAAATAAACAAAATTTCACAATGTTGTAAGACAATTCATTTTTACAAGCTTAAGAAAGAATAGCTATAATTTCAAAAGGTCATATATTTATTAAAAAATTAAGAAACAACAAAAAATGTCTACAGTAAAGTCAAGATTGCCCAAACTTCTGCTTCTAGTCAGGATGAAATAGCAGGGACCTAATTTTCCTTTCTGCTTGTAGTAACCAAAAACAGACAAAATATATGAACCAATAGTATTTGTATTTAAGACATTAGAAATCAGAGAACGGACAGTGGCCTCTGAGAAAAGCTGAAAAACAAAAGGCACGAGCCCTGTGATTGCCCTAGCTCAATGCTGGGAGGATTTCCAGGCTATGGCACAGGGCAGGAGAAAGGCAAGGGCCTGGTGGTCTGCTGAGGAGAGGACAAATCAGGATTCCCTTGCACCTAGAATCTACAGGACAGAATAGCGTACAGGAGAGTTCATGAAGAGAGAGAACTGTAGAGATCTGTAGACGGGCCCCTTTGAGCATTCACTTGATTACTGATCGGCACACACATGTAAGAAAGCTGAGGACAAAGAAAGAGCCACCCAGCAGAATATCAGAAACAGCCACTGTAGCTCACATATTCCTGGGCCAACAAGCAGAGCAGAAAACTTTAAAATTCAGTAGCATCAGTTACACTATAAAGAAGGGTGTTGCCTCAGTGGCGGGAAACACCTAACCTTGGAATAAAGGTAACTATGCTCCTGCCTAACAAAACTAAAAGCAAGACTCATAAGGATCAAACATGTGATACAACTATGTCCCAGCACAAAGCTCAAGAATGCAAAAGCATTTACAGAAATACAAAAATACATTGCACCTAACAAGTTGGAATTCAAATGTCTGGCATCCAATAAAAACTACTCAGCATTCAAAGGATCAGAGAAATAGAGTCTATAATGAGCAGAAAAATCAATTAATCAGAAATGACTCCCAAATGACACAAGTGATAGAATAAATAGACAAGGAAATTTAAAGTTATTATTATGTATTTCATACCTTTAAGGAGGTAGAAAAGAAATTTAACACATTAAAAAGATAAATGGAAACTATATAAAAGACCAGAACTTGCTTCAAACACAGAAAGCAAGCAAGCACATTCTAAGAAACACGGCCAGTCAAGGAACCCTATTCCTGTTACTTTCTTGTATTAGCCAACACTATGGTGAAAATGATGCCATAGAAGGAAAGGAGAAGATAGGGCAACCCACAGTTCCATTTCCTTTAATTCTTCCTTGTGCATCAGTAACCTGAAGGTTGAGAGTTTTGGTAAAATGTGCATGTATTGAGAAGGGAGATAAAAATAGTTCAGTAAATTTTGTTCAGTGTTTCCACTCTTCTGGTAAGAACAACGTATATATATGTGCATATGAGCTGCTAAATCTGAATTGTGTAATATTGGTAAGTCTGCATATAAATTAAATGCTCTTATATTTGCATTTAGAATGGCATTGCATAATACAAAGATAAATGCTGAAACATGCTAATACTTGAAAAGTTTAATTTTTCTTTATTTAGAGTGACAAAGAAAGAGGCTACAGAATAAAAGGAAAAGCTTTGTATTTTAGAATTTTTAAGAGAAAGTTTTCTCTGCTTTTGAACAAAGGATATCACATTTTCATTTTGTACTAAGTTCTGCAGAGCCAGTCAGTGGCTGCTCAGGGGTGGCGGGGCACAAGGAATAGCAGGGAGGAGAGACTTCAAAGGAGCGCGAGAAAACCTCTGGGAGTGGTAGAGGACATTTATTATTATAACTGTCATGGTTATTTCATGAGGGCACAGCACACATACAGCAAAACTAACGAAAGTTCACACTTTAAACGTGTCGGTCATTGTAAGTCAATTTACCTCGAATTGTTAAAAAAGTTGCTATCATATGTTAGTTTTTGAGAAAAATAAAAAATGTAAAAGCTGAATTCACAAAGAACATTGCATACTAGTTGTATTTATTTTTGAAGCTAAGATTGATGATACATAACTGTTGGCTATGTATCCAAGACTTCTAAAGAAAATGTTACAAATATGTTATTTTACTTTCCATACAATGCATTTTAGATAATTTAATTAATGACATTTCCAACTTATCTGAACTTACAAATGGCCTTGAATACATCACATCTGTCCAATTGAAATATCCAGATTGCACCAAAATACCTCTAACTCCATGAAAATAATTAATTAACCCCTTTACTGACTTTATCAAATTTGATAATTCAGTAAGCATTGTGTTTTTTATTTTTACTTATTTATATGTTTTTTTTGATAAGGCTGTGCTTTATTATATGCATAATAACAAATTTGTGCTAAGTGAAAATGTATATAAAGCAATGGTGACCTGGGTTTAAATTACATAGAGAAAGGGCTGGAAAATCCCATCCACCCTTCTGCCGATATCCATTCCATTGCCTTAAACCTGCCTGTTTCCATTTCTTACAATCTGCATAGCACTTGTCAAAGGATGTTCCTTTCATTGTCTCACTTTATCCTCAAAACAATCCCACCCCATGAGATAAGCAGTCCCATTAAAATCATCCCCGTTTTGCTGATGGGGACACCAAGGCACAGAGCAGTTACGATCTTGAGGCTCGTTAGGAGAAACACAGGGAAGAGGGGCCAGTCGCATGACTCCCCAGCCCATGTCTCCCGTTTTAGACTCCGCTGCTGTGCTTGGCGGGAAGCAGAAGGGAGGGAGCGCTGAGCCCCCGCTTCCGTACAGAGATGGGAACGAACATCTCTAAAATTTAGAATAAAGCTAAGAAAGCATGACAAAGGGTTGGCAACACTCAGATAAATAACTGCTCTGAACAGCTTGGCACCAAGCTTTCTATGGAAACTCAGGCTGTATTAGCTTTGGTTGTTGCTAGTTAATGGACCCCTAGCTACTGTCGGTATCTATACATTTCCTTCGGCTGAATCTTTACTAAATCTCAAGAAGTAAAATGTGGAGTCAGATAGATTTTCTTTGGCTACTGCAACTGGAGCTTGCCCTACAAATGAGCGTATTAAAGAGATATTCCTGCAGTGGCCCACGGGCTGGAACCTGGTGCCTCTGACCCTCTGGCCTTACTGGCTCACCCCGTGGGTGGTATTTCTCCCATTGCCAGAAATGAATGGAGAGAGGGGAGCGCAGGAGGCCGGCCTTGGTCAGACGAAGAACAGTCACCATGATGCCATCAGTGCCATCCTTAGGTGGCATGCCCAGGGGCAACATTTTAAAATAGTATAGGCTGAAGTTTTCCATAACCTGTTGAATGAAAGAAGGTATAGACAGTTGAAGTTTCCTTTCTTAACTCTCTCTATTCAACATTATAGGCACCATCTCTTACCACTTCCTCTTGGAAAAGAAAGATGGCCTAATATATGGTTCCTCAACACTTTACCAAAAATGACTTTTTTACTATTTTGTTTTCCACATGTACTCTGTGTGTTGAAAGTCTAGTCTACCTCATAAAATACTTTTATCTCATTAAACTTTGTTTCCTAATTTTTCTTTTTCAAAGACAAAGCTCTTTACTGTCAATCTAGCCTCTCATACTGAGCCATTCTGAGTTGATGTAATTCTAGCAAAAAACAAATACATTTAAAAAAAAGATTACTACTTCTATTAGGTTTTCAAGACTGTTGGCAAATGCCTTTTGGAAATACTGAACGTAATTTAGCCAGAATCCTTGTCTTCTATAGATCAGAAGGAGCAGTCTTTCAGTTTCTCCTGTCTTTACAACAGTGGAAATGACAAGAATGAGAGAATACAGAGTTGAATGAAGGACAAAAAGAGGATTATTGGGGATAATTCTTCCCCATGGAAGACTATGACTGGTGACTGGTGAAAACCAGAAGACATTTTTGGTACAAATGACTATGGAAATTCTCTTATTTATTATGCAACACTTACAGGATTTGAATCAGGGAAAGGACAGAGAAAATGAATGTCAGGTCATTTCTCATATAACCTGCTGTTCTTTAGGCAGTGAGAGTGAAGATGTTTAGGAGTCAGGTTAGTATCACAAATAACAGGATAATTTTATTTTGCATTTACTGTTTAAGAAACTTACAGAAAAGAAAAAAGCTAGAAATCCTTTCAGATACCACAAAAACAAAACTTCATTCTGATATTTTTGACTAGTTATTAATTATCTGTTAAAAAAAAACTCTGACCAGTGAGATATTCTAAACTCCTATGTATAGGCTCAGACCGCCTTTACTACTACCTGTCCGTCTACTACCTACCTACCTATTTAATTAAATTAGCACTTATTTTTCAGTCCTCTTAAAACTCTGCTTGGTTATTTGAAATCTCTGGCTAGATGGGACTCTCTTTTTCTCAGTGAATGATAAATCATATAAGGTCTTTTATGCACCCAAACTCTGGGCCTTACTTTCTCTTTCCTCCTAAAAGATATACCTTGTGTTTACACATTTTCTTTCTTCTGAAGCTCGCAAGCCAAAAGATAGATGTTATTTGGTACTACTTCAAAACTGGAAAAAATACTGATCCAAAAAATCATGTAATTTATTGTGATCCGAATCAGCTCTCAAAAGTTCTGTGCGTGATTTGTGTGTTTACAGGTGAGGTTTCTCCTGTAATTCATAAAGAAGCTATTTGCTCCTAAAACAAAAAGTAGCCAAGCTCAGCTTTCTTATGTCTGTTCAACTGATTTCTTCAAAACCACTGCTCTAATTTATTAGGAATGAGAGATAACCCTCGTGACTCAGACCTTAAATATTTTTTTCATTATAGATAAAGAATGAATGAAACTAAGGTCATAAACCAAGTTCCTATTCTGTAGCATAATATCTCAGCCGGCTTCCTGAGAAATTTCTCTTGATCATACTGATAAGTGTAATTGCATTAAGCATCATTTTTTCACTGTTTAACCTAAAATGACCTATCAGTTTTTGGAATTACAGTATGTATAAACAATACCAGAATATTTGATAAGAAGTTTAAAAACGAAGTGCTGTTTGTGCTGGAGAGAAGAAAAAGATGTCAAGGTTTGGCTAAGGTTTTATCTGAAGTATTGGTTCAATTTCTTCTCCCCCACAATTAAAGGCCTATATGCCTAAATTGTTTTAATTAAAAGAGGTGATACAAATGTTATTTTGTGATCGTTTCATCACACAGTGAAATAGTAGCACACAAAAGAATGCAGGTTTCATTGGTTTAGTCAAAGATAGCTCTTTATTTCTAAATAAACACAGAGCATCAGGCTGATATAGCCATTGCCTAGGACCATTCTGGAAAGGTATAGAGGAGAACAGAAAAATATCTAATCAATTTACATACTGCTACATATTATAGGGCCCTAAAAAGGATCCCAACCAAGTGTCATCCAATCTGTGTGTGGTGTGTTGCCAGCAGAGAGACCGTTTTTCCTCAAAAGGTAAACCTTTGAAAGTTTCCATTTGGAAAAAGTTAGATTCATTGAAAAATGTATTCAACATTCATTAATGCAGTTGTAATCACATTAATGGTATTTAAGGCAGTGAAGAGCTTTTGTGTATCACCTTTAAAAAGACGAAGGTTTTGATTTAGAATCACCAAAATAAGTTCTGTTTTCATAAAACAGAAAGCCACGGAATAACAGATTTTGTTAAAAAATGGTACTTTGGAGATCTATTTAGATTGTTCAGTGTATCAGAGAGTTTGGTAACTGTGATTCTGTTTTCCTTTTTGATGTTTAAAAATTTAGGTATAATTTATGTACAATAAAATTCACTTTTTTTAGTGTGTAATTCCTAAAGTTTCAATAAATACATTTAGACACACAACCATCACCAAAATCAAGATGTAGAAGAGCTCCACAATTTCCTGCTCGCTTTTCCACCACCTTCTGACCCTGGCAACCAGTGATCCGTTTCACGTCAGTGTAGATCTGCCCTTTCCAGAGTGTCATATAATGCTCTCATACAATAGTAGACTTTTGAATTGGCTTCTTTTCCATAATACAATGCATTTTAGATTCATCCATGTTACATGTGCTAATTAGTTTGTTCGCTTTTACTGCTGAATACTGTTGCATTATATGGAGGTAAGACAGATTATTTGTCTACTCATAAACTGAAGGGCATTTGAGTCATTCCCAGTTTGGGCAGTTATGAATAAAGCTTCACATACAGATTTTCATGTGAACATAAGTTTTTATTTCATTGGTTCACTATCAAAGAATAATATCACAGGGTCATAAGGTAATGTCCTATTTAGTTTTAATAGAAATGGCTGAAGTGCCATTCTGCATCCCAAACAGCAATATAAACTCTTCATCTTTACTAGTGCACTTAATATTGTCAAGTGCCTCTTTCTTTCATATTTTTAGCCATTCAAATAGGTATGTAGTTATGGTTTTCATTTTCTAATGAATAATGGTAGAGTATCTTTTTACATGCTTATTTGCCATTGACAAATCTGTGGTGAAGTGTTTTTCCAGTGTTATACCCATTTTTATAGTGGGTTCTCCTTTCTTTGTTATTGAGATTAGAAGGCTATGCATTTTCTGCATATAAATCCTTTATCAAATGAATGATTTGCATATATTTTCTCCCACCCTGTAGTTTGTCTTTTTATTGTCTTCACAGGGTCTTTCAAAAAGAAAAATACTTAATTTTAATGAAGTCCAATTTATTACTTTGTTCTTTTATGGGTCACTGGATTCCTAATGTCATAGAAATAACCATTCTAACACTGCCCACGCTCTAACTCTTGTGCTAACTAATTTACTAGGCATTAACTGCTCATAGCAATTATATTTTCTAGGTTCAAGGTCAATTCTCTTCACAGAAAGATTCTTGATTGCAGATTACCTAAATTTCACACTCACAATATCCAATTTCAAAATGTTTCCATTGGCTATCAGGCTTTTATTTAATATACTATGTCATAGAAACTTCACGTGTAAAGATAATTTATACTTGTCAAAAGGCTGAGGTGAGAGGATAGCTCTTGTTAAAGTAGATAACAGCCTGTCTGCTTTTAATTCTGTTTTTGTACATGTTATATTTTAGTCTATTAAATATATTTTAGTATTAACCAGTTTTATGGTTTGGATTCTCTATTAATCTTATACTAACCAGCACAGAGTAAAACTCTAGAGAAAGATATAAAACATTTCTAATTATGACTTAATAAAGATCCTACATATGAACCAACAATTTCCCCATAAATCATCAGATATTGGCTGTAATAAAGATTGTATAAACTTGAAAGTTGATTTATTTACTTCAACTTCTTTCTTTAAAGCCTAGTTACTCACAAGGACCTCCTGAACAGTCACAGGCTTACCTCAGCACATTGAGGAAATCTATGACGATTCAAAGTGTTGAGTTTATGTAAGAAACAGAAGACGAAGCAGCGTGTTGGTCATGAACATGGTCTGCATATGACCACAGATATAAAGACATTTAGCTCATCTTGTATTGGCAGCTTATATTGGAGCCCATTGGCAATTGCAATATTTGGAGGGTTGTGAAAATGGAAACCTAGCTTTCAGAAGGCAGTATGTTTTTACTAAGGTTGAAGCACTGATATGTGCAGTGAGAGAGGCTTTTGATGATCCCTGCAATATCAGCTAACCGTTTCTGACAAATCTGGGAAGAGCCAGTTTTCAGTGAAACCAGGATAAAGGGGGAGTTACTCAGCTACAGTTCTGAAGTTATGGGGCATTCTGGCAGTTGTGGAACAGAGATTCCAGAACACTTGGGTTAGATTTGCTTAGGCTGTGTCATCAGACTTAGTACATGTACTGCTTTCTGATTATTTTTATTTCAGGGAAAAAACTTTATACATTTTGAAGAATTACAGCAATATAAACTGCCATTTTTACTTGGGCATGCAACCAATAAATTATACATAAGATTAAAATTTACTGATACAAATTCACTCAGGGAATTTATAAAGTAGTATGTTTCTCTTCAACACAAAACTGTAAAATCCTGGAAATTAGGAATCCTGAATGATACACTTAAAAGTTTATTGAAGTATTGAGACTCTCAATCAATATCTTAAGAAACAAAGTTGGAGTTTTTGTTCATATAGTAAACTATTTATACAGAAATTCTGTAGCTTTATTCCTTTAGTCTATGATAATGATGGCAATATCAATATTAGTAATAAAAGTTGTTACTCATTAAGTACTTGCTCTGGATAAGCACCGATCTGTGCATCTCATGGTTTAACTCAGTTAATCCTTATCATATCACTGAAGGTAAATTACAGCTTCCATCCTCACTTCATAGCAGTACAGACACAGACTTTGAACAATTTGCCCACTATCACAAGAACTGGCATTTCAACACAGGCAGTCTGACTCCAGATATGAACTGACTCTAATTTTCTTTTCTTTTCTGAAAGAAGCAACATACATTCATTTGGAAACTAAGCCTTCATAACAATCTTCCCATTTATCTTTGGCTTCAGTATCTTTTTTCAGTATCAGTGTGATTCTACTATTTACACACTGAAAGCCTACTCATAGGTAGAACAGTCAGAAATAAAATAGGAGAGCTTGTTATTTTGTCTGTCAGGACTTTTTCTATTTAGTTTATACCTCAGAGTCCATGATTTCAGCCACTGCTTTGAAAATATCTTCAAATTCTATTTTATTGTCAGCCCTGGACCAACCCAAATATTTTCTTGTATCTCAATTTCTGAGATCTGCTGGGAAAAAATCAACAACCATTAGATTTGGACCCTTAAAAATGTAAGGCTTTAAACATGAGCTATATTTATAAGAAGTTATTGTTTCTTTTTTGCATATACTGCTGTGGCTATTCTCAATCTTTAAGTATCAACTGAAGTCCAACATTTGCCATCTACCCATCTCTCCCTCCCAAGGAAGATGACTTTGCTTCCTACTTCAGAGTGGAAATAGAGCAGAAAATGGTACAGTCTTACCAGACTCTACATATTTCTAGCTTAGCACACCCTTTCTTCCTGCACACACAAAGGATGTTAACATAGATCTCAGTATGAAGCATTCCATATGGTCTTTGATTCCACAACAGTACAGTGATCAGAAGCACAGACTCTGAAGCTGACTTCTTAGGTTCAAATATGGTTCAAAATATTTGTTTCTTTCTGAACATTCGCAGGATTTTTAACTACCTGTGACTCAGAATCATCTTCTGTAAAATTGGAATAATAGTATTTCCTACTGACTGGTTTATTATGAGGACTCTGTGAATAAATATGTGTAGCTTGCTTGGAACACTGCCTAGCACATAATAAGTGGTATGGTAGTTATTATTATTTTAATTACTTGTCTTTCAAGTATCAGCTCCAAGTTTATCCCCTCCCATGCAGCTATCTCTGATTCTCCATGGACAGCTGTTAGTCTCTCTACTTCTGTAATTCCATAGTTTCTCATCTTTAAGTTCTATTATAGCACCTACTCTATTACCCAACAGAGTTTAGCAGCAAACAGAGATTGTATCTGATCTTTGTACATTAACTACACTACTCCTACAATTTTAAGGCTGCAAAAAAATTATTGAGTGATTGATTGAATTAATATTATGAAACTAGTCCTTATTGATAACTGAAAAATAAGTATAATATCATTAATGTGGAATGATCTAGCTCTTCTAGACACCCAGTCAGTTTCTTAAGCACTTATGTTTAATTAGTAGGGATAATATTTTATTTCAGTCTGTGTGAATAACCATATCTTAGAAAACATTTTTTTGTTCTTTATTCTTTATAACCTGCAGAAAAAATTTCCAGAAATTATCTCTAGATGAAAATTGTCCTAAGATAATAAATATATATATTCAAACTTAAATCAATCTAGTGACATTTAAGCCCATAAAGTTTTCAATCCCTATGCAATTTTGTGAGCAATTAATGTGGGTATTATATATCTCTGTACAGGTACAAATAGAAAACTTTTAACTCATGTATAATTCATACCCTTCCTTGAATGGACATTGAATGAGAAGGCTTGAGGTTATAATATTTTCATGTTATAGATCAGAAGTTTCAAAGTATGATCTGTGGGCTTCTAGAAGCTCCTGATCCACTTTCAAGAGTGTGTTCAAAACTATTTTCATAATGTAAATATTATTTTCCTATCTCACTGTGTTCATATTTGCACAGACAGTGCAAAAGCAATGATGCGCGGAAATGTTGTGCCTTGGGCCAAATTAAGTTAGAGACACCGATTTGTACTATTGTCGTTGTAGTCTCCATCACCATACAATCACAATTTTTTTAAATGCCAATTGTATGAAGGGATATCTTTGATGAAACAGTGAATAGGAATAATTTTTATTAAGTCTTCATCCATGAGCATATGTGTTTTTAAAAATATATTTGTATGATAAAATTGGAGTATGCACAGAGCACTCTTCTTTCGGGTGCATTATAAGAAATAGTTGGGCAAGTAAAAACATTAGTGCAGTTGTTTTGAGTTGCAAGCTGAAATAGCTGTTTTTTCATGGAATACCATTTTTCTTTGAATGAATGATAGGCAGGCAAACTATGATGCTTCAGACATATATCTGTATCTGGCAGATCATTTTTCAAAAATGAATGAACTGAGCCTGAAGAAAAACTGACAGCATTTCTTGCCAGTGATGAAATTCAAGCTATCAAGTAAGAACTAGAATTTTGTGAAACTTGCATTCACCACCATGAGCTCCACAGCTTCCAATATCTAAAGACCTCTCTGATGAGGCTGGTGATGATATCAAGAAATGATTTTTTTATATTGTATAATGAAATGTGTCAACAACAGAAGGATCTGTAAAACTCAGTAAATTTTCCATATGATCAATGCCAAATTTTACAAAATCATGAATGGCAAAATGTTCATTCATAGCATAAGATAAATTAATGGATTTTAACTTAACAGGGTTCAAAGTATTGGTGAAGTATCAAAAAGGAATATTACATGCAATTATCTCAAAAGATTATTAAAATATGCCTACCTTTTCTAACTAAAAATCTATATGAGGTAATTTTTTAAATATACTTCAACCAGAAAAATTTCGATAAATGGAATGCAGAAGCAGTCAAGAGAAACCTGTTGTCCTTCATTAAAACAGACATTTAACATAATTTGTAAACATGTGACAAACACCTAAGAATACAAAAAAGCCACACTGGTGATGAAATACTCAAGTGCCAAATACTCTTTTTTGTCTTGTAAAATACAGATATTTTCCACAAAACTATGTTATGTATACTTACTTATAGTGCATTCATTATTGCTATTTTAAATTAATATTACTCTTTTAATTTATAGCAGGATAAATATTGACCGATATAATTCACATAAGGAAAAACTCTTTGAGAATCCTTAATAATTTTTAAAAGTATAAAAGGGTCTGGAGACCGGGATGTTTGAGAACTGTTGCCATAGACAAATAGGTTAGGCAGCTTTGCTGAAGCATATGGAGGGAGAAATCGACTGTCTTTTTGAAAGCTCCTATTCACACCCAGACATGGGACACCTAGTAGGAAAGGTTCTTTAATGAAAAGAGTTAACACAGACTGGACATACTGCTCCATAATTCTGATACAATTGCACAAAAGGAGACACTATTCTTATTATTACCCATGATGTATAAGTATTACAGCTGCGGTAAATCCTATACCAAATTCTGTGCTACTAAAAGAAGTAGTGTATTAAAAAGATCCAGGTACACAAAAGCCTTTTTCACTGGCTTATCCATTCTGTGCTGGCTCACTTTTATCATTTGACTAGACATGTGAAGAAAGCTTTCATTGATATCTAGACCTGAGCACAGGCAGAAGAAAATGTGTTTTCTATTAGAGAGAGAAATTGTTGATCTGAGGAAGAAAATGTATACAATGAATGAATTCTCTGAAGTGAAATTATGAAAGTACCTTCAGGAATTTTCAGCATCAGAGGAAATAAGCTGCTATGAAATTTTGGTGTGATAAATACCTGGAAGGGTTAAAATGGATCACAAGCTACTACAATTTTGTTATCCATTTCCCCAGCCTCCCCTTCATTTCCTGCTTTGTATTCTTTTTTAGGTAGACTACTTCAGGAGCATTTTTGATGTCAAAGTGACATTTCCCCTGTTTCTTTTGATTGAGGAGAGGGCTGGAAATTTCATTCGTCCCTCATTAGGGTTTTCAAGGAGGTCAGCTGTTGATTTCATAAAATTCCTTTCCTGTATTTTTCTGGAAATGTATACAATAGCTACTAACACATCCTACTCCAGGACCCACACTGTTTCCAGGAGGAAGGCAGACACTCAACTAGCAATCTGACCTTTAGACTTCCTAGATGATGTAAGAGAGAACTGTCTGTTATTTAAAAGCTTTTTCTCTAACTACATAGCTGATGCTTAAAAGTGAAACTTCTAAGTAATTATAGCACATATGGATAAATAGTTATCAAAAATATTCAACTCTTGAATTTTTCTTGATGATGTGAAGTCAATGGGCTTGACATCTGGCAGAAGGTTAGCACTTATAAACTACTTATTGATCTAAATAATAGCATTACAGTTCCTAGTTAGGTACATTAGTTCTTGTGTGTATGTTAAGGATTTATAAAGGCTCATGAACTCTTTGGGGTCAAAAGGATCATAATTAGCCATATGTGAAAGAGAAGCTTTACTAGCGACCTTACTGGAAATTTTTCTTCTATAAACAGTTTAAGACAAAATTCACAGTCTGTTGCCTTGTTCTCCACATTCCTGATTTTCATCCCTACCTACAATATCTTTGGCTTCAGCTTCCTCTTCTGTGAAATAAGAATAGCAATACCACAGCCATCTATTCGAAAAAGATATTGCAGACTAAGAGCTAGCAATTCAAATGCTAATTAATCCTCTAAACTCTTCTCAAACCAAACTAAAACAAAACAAAATAATAGTAGAATCAAGAAATATTGTTGCCTATTCAGGATTCCAGTTAAAATTGAAGTCAGAACAGAAGACTGGAAATGAAAAGAACAAAATTTGAGTTTCAGTTCTCATAGTTCTGTTTTCTTCATTTAAAATAGGAATAAGAATACTTGTCATAATATCTTGTCAAGTTACTGTGTAAACACACCTATCATACTCTAAAAGCTCTAAGAGTAGTAGCTATCCATTTACTTATTCAAATTCTTCCCATTATTCAAGACAGAGATCATATTATTTTTTCATAAGAATCCCCAGTTTCATTCAGCCTCAAAGAGATCAGCTCATATTGAACATACATTAAATCAGACAGTACTCATTAATTCCCTCATGACATCATTTATCTAATGATTATATTGAGTTATTTGACTTTTCCTGTATTCATTGTCTCTCAAATGAGATTGTATGCTCCTTAAAGTTAACAAAGATTTCTTAATTTAGTTTGGGGCTTTTATAGCTTGCAGTACCTTACACATAATTAATGTACCTATTAATATTTGTTAATTACCTATAAATGACAGGCTTCATGACGTTTTTCAAGGGTACATGAGACACTCATGGAAGTATTTAAGAAACCGTAGAAGAAAATAACTTACTTGTAAAATTAACTTACCTCTTGGAATACAGATAAATCATTATAGTTTGGAATTAGAAAGGGATGAACAAATCATCTACTTGAAGGTTCATGTTATAGATAGGTAAATGAACTTAAGAAGGTTTTGTGGTATAAAAAGCAGATCAATATATAAATCAACACTAATTTTCATACGAGACAACTAGCTATTATTTCATGACTTACATACTCATTTAAAACAAATTTTCAAATAGGCATACATTACTTAAAATTATACCTCATAATCAATATGTACAAGTTCTATATGTCCTTTGAAGTACCTTTCTTATCCCTGGTTATCATAAATCTAGCTGTGGGGTAAATGGCAGAATTTCCAGAATCTCCCACCTAGCCTTAGTCCATTTACATGTCTGGTTGTCTACGACTGCAGAGCCTTGCAGTTTATGGGGCAAGGGGCAGAGAGAAAACAGCCATTCTCTCCTTGCCTCAGTTCCTGGTACACAATTGGCCTGGCGCCTGCCAGCCATGAAGGGCCAGCTCGGGGAGCTGCTCCTGGAAGGGGCTGGGGGGAGAGGGGAGAAGTAGAGAGCATACCTAGGCTGGGCGTGTGAACTGAGGCTGGAGGGGTCCGCTGGAGCCAGGCCTGGGTAGGGACTGTGAGGAATAAAACCTTTTCTCCCAACAGACCCTTTCCTTCAGTTATTTCGGTTTTACCAGAAAGGAAATGATTTCTGATTCCATGCTTTCCCCCCAATAAAGGTTTATATGTTGTGTTTCTGAAGAATTCCGTGGAAGGATAAAGCAAATATAACTTAAAATTCAGTATTTCATATATGTCTGTGGGTAAAATTGTAACATTTCCAGAATATCTCCCCTGGCTTTAGTACATCTGCATATCAATAGGCATTCAGAGGTGGAGAGAAGTCTGGCTTTAGTGCATTTGCATCATTCCTCAGGGGTGGAGAGAAGTTCGTCTCCATATCAGTGGGTAATTACCTGGGCAGGGAGGGCTTATCTGTACCTGAGAGCTGAGGGGGAGGGCCGGTTTTGCTGCTGCTGGACCAGGAGAGAGACAGATGGGCTGGACTGCAGTTTTGTAAGCAATAAACAGGTTTTAAATTTTATTTCTCCCTTTGACTGATTTCAGTTTTTAGAGGTATTTTGCACCAGGATTTCCCCTCCCCAGACTAACAATGTCACACAAAGATTCACTTTTGAATGAGAAGGGAAAATAGGTTAAAGTATAATAATCCTGGCTGGCTCATAGGGATAAAGAGACATGCCAAAAAACCCACATTGTTCTAGGAATAAGAAATGTGTCCCTATTTTCTCTGCATCTATCTGCTATACAACAAAGTATCAGATTCATTATAAAGTTAAACTAGAAATCCTATTCAACTCCTGTACTACTGTGCTTTACCTCTATACTTAAGCTATTCAAAACACAGAAGCAACTTCATACATCAAAAGCTTAAGAGGAAAGCAACCTCCCTTACATTTTTATTCTATGGTATTGATGTGGATTTTTCTTAAACCATGGCAAAATATTGTATTGGTCATTCAAAAATTTAGCTGAGGGAAAGAACTGTTTTGTTATTGTTGTTTTTAAAAGCAGTGCCAACATCAGTAAGTTTATTATTAAATACCACCTTTTAAAAAAATTTCAGTTTTCTGGTGCAGAAATTATTTCACTGAGTCAGGTAAACCTAGCCTTACAAATTAGCCTGCAGTCTTCCTTTATAAAAGTAATGAGATCTATAAGCTCTTACAGATGGAAGGCTTTTGCTTTTCATGGTCTCCACACGTAGAAACAGTGGTCACCAAAGTAAGCTCCACGCTGCTTAGGTGAGAGGAACAGTACTGAAAACGAGAGAACAAACAAAAATGCCTGAAAAATGAAGGGTAAAAGAGTGCTCACCACTAGGGTAAAATGAGAACCTTGCTAGGGCTCTGGCTCTGTAATCGCCATACAAGGATCACAAACATTAGAACATAATTAAATGTCCCTGTCAAGGCCCTCATTTATATATGAGAAAATTTCCGCTCAGACAGAAAGAATTTCATCATAATACAGAGCGAGGGATGAGGTGGGGGGTCGGGGGTAGGGTTCCTTGAGCCTCTGACCAGCATTTTCATCCTACTTGAGTGTTCTTTCCAAGGGACGACAAGTATGTCTAGGCATCACTTATTCATTTAACACCCAGAAACAGAATGGGCAGTTGGTGTCATCACTGTGCCATGCACTCCCGCCTCTCAGGCCCGGCCAGAGAAGCTGGGGGAAGGAAAGTGAGGTAGGCCCAGGGCATCCAGGGATGGGGGTTTTCCTCAGGTGGGGCTTGAGACAGCAATGCGTATTCTGCTGCAAGGCTGGCAGCCAGCCCAAGTGTCCTGAGATAAATCAACTGAGTCCACTTTGCAACACTCACATGAACTCGCTGAGAGAATGAGAGAAGTGGCTGTGATAGGAAGGACACCGAATCTTCACTTTAGAATAACGGATTCAAGTCCCAGTTCTGCTATCTATTGCCATTCTCCTGTGCCCCAGTCCCCTGCCTCAGTCCCCTGTCCACACCTCCTGTAATGGAATGCAACTTAACCTCTGTGCGCATCTCTTTTCAACAGATAATGTAACAGTAAAGCCTTCTATATACAGTTATTAGAATTAAATGATAAAATCAATATAAAAGTACTTTATATATTTTTAAACACATTACAAGCAACAAAGTTATTCTTCAAGGTCATAAAAGAGACAATAGACTATTTCAGGAATATTACTTAATCAAATATTGCACAAATGTATTTTATGGTTGTTTTATGAAGATTAATATCTTAATTTATAGTGGCTTGGCTTAATAAGCTGAAAATTTATCAGCTGTGGTAGTCAAAAAACACTGTATTGGTAATTGTAAGAATAAATTAAAAATAATATGACTGACATGGAGAAATTGCAAATAATACACAAGTCCATTTAAAACATTCAAAGTTACACACAATTAGCTAGAAATGGAAATGTTATATTTTGTTATTCTATTAAAATTAAAATGTGATAGGAGACTAGAAAAGAGTAAAACCATGTCCCAATTTCTAAAAGAAACAATTTAAAAACATTTGATATATGATGTCGATGATTAGCTCTCCAAAAATATGTAAATGATATAATTATAATGTGTATTATCAAAGACTATTTCTTGGGTTTCCCATCAAATCATCACATTTAGCTTTGGAGATAGGAAAGAAATTATAGCACCATTTAAAAGAGAGAAATGCACTCATTTGAGGCTGGGCTTGTACAAAGGAAAATATCAGGTTGAAAATGATTGCTCTGTTTCTGACGATTTCTTTGAAGAAGGTAGGAAGAGTTTTCTACTATGGAAAAGAAGCTTAGCTCACATGTGAAATGCTTGACTGTTTTGTTTGGAACATACATTTTTATTTTGCAGCCATAGAGACAAAAAATTCTGTCTGCTGGGTGTAAGGGGTAAGATGAGCCCCTCTATCAAGACTTACTGCTAACCTTGCCGCATCTAGTATCAGAGCGGGCCAGTGCAGCTTTCTGAATTCTGAAGCCAACAAATGAGACAGAAGAAAAATACATTAAAGAAAAACTACACACATTCTGTTTTAGTAATCTTGTCTACTTCTAGGACACTAGATAGCTATAATAGGATTAACTTCAAGACAGTTTTAATAAACAGAATTATTAAGTTATTGGGTTCATGCTAGATCTTATATACACAGACACATTTTTCTTGTGGTTTAATTAGGGATTGGAATTTCAGTTTGGTAGATGGTTTCTTAAATGTAAAAATGATAGAGTTAAAGGAACTTTTTCTAGTCAAACTCTTTTCTCTTTCGGTCAACTGCATTTGAATCAAGACTATTGTTTAGTACAAGGGTATTTTAAGCCACCCTACATTAAGTAGGAAAATGCAAAGGACTGAACTAAGTTTGGAGTTCAGATAGATCTAAGTTTTATTCTAAAATTCTTGCATTCACTCTTCTCTAAATTTATACCCATAAGTAACTCCTCTGAGCTTCAGTTTCCTCATCAAAATATTAATAATATTTCAATATTAATAATCAGTCATAATTCTTAGTTGTAAGAAACAGACTTTGAATAATGAGAAAATTAGTCTAGTAATAGAATGGACAATTATAGAGTGCTTTCTGTGTGCCACGGTGTCTTCAAAACACTATACATTCATTGAGTCCCCATATTGTTATTCCCCATCACAGACGAGGAAAATCAAGCACACGGCAACTGTTACCCAAGGTCAGGCAGTTAGGAAGTGACAGCTCTGGGCCTGTGCTTTTAACTAATACTCTAAGCTGAGTCCACAGTTTATTAAAATAATGTTGAGTAACTCACAGAAATATTGGGAGTCCTGGAATATCAGACTCAAAGCTAAGTAGCCAACAAGATGCTCAAAACTATGCTGATGTGGATATTGTTGCTCCTGACATTAAACCCCATTCCTCAGCCTGAAGGTTTAAACCACTGTAACTTACATGCAACTTCCACCTCTTCCATCACCAGGGTCACTGCAGCCACCCTTGCTGCTGCATCCCACAAAGCTCCCCACCCTAAATCAGGATCTGGTGAAACTGGATGTGAATGGGGAAGCTGCGAGGAAGGCAGGAAAGAGGACTTTGGGCTTGTTTAGCTCCTCAAGACCCAGAATGCTGCCTTGTCCCCATCAGCTCTCAGAGAGAGAGGAATTCTTCCAACATTAAGGAGTTAATGCTGGAAAAGCAAAATGAATAAGAAAATCCCACTTTGTTCTAAAAATTTATAGAAATAATGTATATCAAGGCCAATGGTCCAGTGACTAATTGTGACTGGGTGTCGGTTGGTCTCAATTCAAACCCCCGTTTTTCCCTCACAAATTGTGCAAATTTAAATAAATTATTTTACCTTACTGAGATATTTCGTTGTAAGTTTTTGTGAGGATTGAAAAAAATAAAGCATGCAACTAATTAATTATATTAAGCACTCCAAATGTACATATAAAGTAATTCTGTTGCCGGGGTTCTTGTTTGCAGAGTTGAAGAATGAACTTAGCAAACACCCAAGGTGGGAGAGCCAGGGTACAGGCTTTTATTCAGAAATAAAGTGAGAGGAAGGAGCTCCTGGCTCATGCCAGGAGGGGACAAGAGAGCCCGGGGTGGTGCGTTGTCTAGGGGATTTATAGGCAGTTGAGGATTTGGGGGAACTGATAAAGGGCTTAGGGTGTGGATTTGTTAAAAGTGGCTTTAGGATGTTTGTCCTTGATGAGATATTAAGTTCCTTTTAGCATACTAAAGTGAATCTTACACATGATTACAAATGATTAGCATAATAAAAACATGGGCTACTTTCCTTTATCTGGGGAGTATCAACTGATTTCACTGAAAAATGACTCTAGAGGCTTAATGTTTAATACAGAGTTTTGGTAGGTTTCCTTGCATGTAGTTACATTGCTCTGACTGCAAATATCCTTCCTTGCTTTTTCCGGAGGCCCTCACCCTATTCTGTCTAAGCCTATGGTCCCTGTCTCAATTCTACGTATATTATGCAATATTAAAATAATTTCTTAGATTAAAAAAAGAAAATTAATACACTAATTAAATTTTACCAGTTAATAAAATTTCTCTGATTCATATAAGTTCAAAATTCCAATCAGTTTTTTTCAGGCAATTGGTAAAATTCCACTGAAAATTTTGATTCAATTTTAATCAATATTTTAAAGCTTAAAGAAGCAGAATATTATCAAAAATAGGCAAACTTAAGTCTTGAAATAACTATTCAGTTTGGAGTTAGGTACTCTCTTAAACACCTAACCTAATAAAACCTAACACAAATTAGTGTTTTGGGGTTGACAGAAGTCAGAATATAATCCAGAAGCTTAAGCATTTTTTAGTTATTCTCTTATAATAGGACAAAGAATGTAAATCCAAAATGTACCTATTCTTATAAGAATGTAAGTATATATAAGTGCTTGCAATGACCTCTCTGTCTCCAGGAGAAAGCTTTAATGGGTGTGCCATTGGGATCTGCCCTTGGCCTTGCCTTGCTCATTGTTTAGTCTACTAACTTGGATGTACATATACAGAAAATTCTTATCAAGCACAAGCCTGATACAATGCAGGAAATTATAAAGAATAAGAAACTCTACCTATCACAAGCATTCAACACAAAAAGATGAAATTAAACAAAGATAAATAAAAGCTCCTGTATTTATAAGCAAAAAGTCCAATTACACAATCCCATAACATGTAAGTCATTAGCTTAGCTCATTGCAATGCAGATGGTCATACAGTAACATGAGGCAGGGGACAAATGTCAGATGTCTAGAACCTAACTTGATGGTGACGTTAGAACTGACCCAGACTCAAATATGGACTTCAAAGGAACAATCAAAACATCAAAGTACAGTCTCCAGAGGGTATGGCAAATCCAACCCTAACTGTAAGAAACTGGGCCTTGAGGCTTCTTCAGAAGGACGTAGGAGGCAGTGGAGAATCTTCACCCAAAAGCTAAAGAAACACAGAAAAGCACACTCTCCATGAAGGCAAATACAAGGAAAAGGCACAGTTAATCAGCAGTACCTAGAAAACGAACTTTAGGGCAAAACCAGTAAACTTTACGGGTACTAACTGTATGATGGAGGTGCTTTAAAAAGTAAATGTATGATTAGCCTTCATTAATAGAAACATTATATTTGTAATTTGAAGAGTCACACTCTTGATTTATTCTTCCCCTGATAAAAAAATCACATGGGACATTTTAGTTTGCATCATGGCTTAGAAGTAGAGGTGCTATATTCAGAAAAAAGGCAGTGAGACCAAAGCCATTCTACACCATCCACATTAGCCATGACTGAAGAAATTAAGAATCTTTTGTTTTGACAAAGGAAAACTCAGGCATGACATAATTGTCTTTATCTGATATTTGAAGGATGGACATTTAGAAGACAGACACATCAGATTTGTTTTGGCCTGGTGTTAGATTGTATAACTGCAATAGATGAGATGGTGGAAAAAGATAGTTCATTCTTTGTAAAGTAAATGCTTGTGTGTGCTGCTGTTTTGCATTTAAAATAATTACCCAAAGAATGCATCATCTTTAATAAAATGCTGAAATAATAACAGGTATATGGAAAAAATATGAGAGCCCTTCTTCAACATTCCAAGTGACTTTTCTTTTGGTTTCTTTTGTTATATAGAAGTTTTATGTATGTAAATGCTAACAATCAATCCTTTCACTTAAGCGCACTGTGTTTCGGGTCTTTTTAGTAAAATCCTTAATGTTAAAACTACAGTACTTTTGAGACAGGGACCATAGGCTTAGACAGAATAGGGTGAGGGCCTCCGGAAAAATCAAGGAAGGATATTTGCAGTCAGAGCAATGTAACTACATGCAAGGAAATCTACCAAAACTCTATTAAACATTAAGCTCTAGAGTCATTTTTCAGTGAAATCAGTTGATACTCCCCAGGTAAAGGAAAGTAGCCCATGTTTTTATTATGCTAATCATTTGTAATCATGTGTAAGATTCACTTTAGCATGCTAAAAGGAACTTAATATCTCATCAAGGACAAACATCCTAAAGCCACTTTTAGCAAATCCACACCCTAAGCCCTTTATCAGTTCCCCCAAATCCTCAACTGCCTATAAATCCCCTGGACAACGCACCACCCCGGGCTCTCTTGTCCCCTCCTGGCATGAGCCAGGAGCTCTTTCCTCTCACTTTATTTCTGAGTAAAAGCCTGTACCCTGGCTCTCCCACCTTGGGTGTTTGCTAAGTTCATTCTTCAACTCCGCAAACAAGAACCACGGCATCACTTTCAGATTTTCTGTTTAGCATCATGATTCAAAAGGAATTATTTATATATACTGTAGGAGATTGCCATGCCCTGGACGTGGGTTCTTGGTCTCATTGCGAGAAAGAATTCAGTAATGGATGCAATGAGTGGTTGAGCATTAAGAGTTTTATTGGAAATAAAAGTCTAAAAAAAAGGCAAAAGTACAGGCCTGAAGTTGGTCACAGCAGTCTCCGGAGGGAGTCGAACCAAGGAAACAGTAGAGAGCCTTTTTAATGTAAAGGACGATGAACATTCACTGAGTGGGGTTAAGTTTCAAAGGGCACAGGTGGAGTTCAGACTTGCTACAGCCCCCTGTTGTGCAGGGTGGTGGAGTTTGGGCTATATTTGGTCCCCATCAGCACCGTCATGGAGCAGGGAGGTGTGATTTTTACTATGTTAATAATGGAGGGGTATGATTTTTGCTATGTTGATGAGTGTACAATGTATTTTGGGGTGAAGTTGGGTTTGAATTCTCTTCCATGTTGGAACCAGCTGGTTTGGGCCACTCTATTACCTATATTCTCACTCCCCTCATCCTGGGAGAGCAGCTTACATGAAATATGTAGAATGTAAGCAAGCATCTAGCCAAATGAAAACACCGCAGAAGCCCCCTCTCCTTCCCCACTCATGTTTGGCTGTCTACTACCTACTCTAACAATGTACCTTTGTTTCCCAAAGGGCACGTGGTCATTCCAACAATTGTGGAGGAGCATGTGCCCTGAGGAGAGGAAGACACCATGTAACTCTGGGGGTGGGGCGTGGAGGGGAATGTGTTCCCAGCCCAGGGCAAATAAACCCTTGAAGCCAAAAAACAGTCAAAGAGAAAAATAAAATGGGAGAAACCTGTTTATGGCTTATAAGAAGTTCATCTACTCCCGTATCTCTCCCGACCCAGCTGCAGAAGCCCCAGAAAGCCTCTCTGGTCCCAGCACTCACTCACCTTTCCACCCTCCTTGTAATCCCCTATTGATACAGAGATGAACTACTTCTTTCCACCCCTTGGAAACACCTACTGATATGGAGATGCACTAAGGCCAGGTGAGGGATTCTGGAAATATTGCAATTTTATCCACACTGCAACTGTGGAGTCATGCTAAGAAAATCACAGGCAGACCTGATTTCTTCCCTGACATCCAATCTCTGATTTCTCCCCGCTGTTCTACCCCCAGCTGTGTTTAAAGTGGAAATGTGTCCTCTTAAAAGCTAATTTCCCAGCCTGAAACTAGGGGTGGCATTTGATGGTGTTCAGAAAAGGCCACCCCAGAATCAAGGCTCAGCAGACTCAAGAAGAGCTTTTTAGCTGCCCCCTTAACTGCCTAAAAGATTTTAGATAGGGAGCCCATACCAGGAAGAGAGTTATTACCAAAGATAACTTTTTCATAAGAATGACTTCTCCACATAGCCTGGCAAACATCTGTTTACCAAACCTTCATCTTTCCCATCTCCTTGTGAATTGACTTTCTCCCTTTGAAGCCCCAAACCCCTACCCTTTCCACTTAGCTCAGGACTGTATGTAAGCCTCAGTTGCCTGTCACTGGGTCTCATATTCTGATAGGGCCCCATATTTATGTAATTAAATTCTCTTGTTCATCTGCCTTAAGTCAATTTTATTATCAGAACAGTAAATAACTTAGAAGTATAGAGGACAAATTTCTTTTTCCCCAGCACATATATAACACAGATGTAGCCCCCAGACTTGTAGGTGAAAGTCTTCTAGCCATGTATAGGAAAGTTTGCTTTTCAATTCAGGCATCATATTTAATAGAGTTTCTAATATAGGATAGACATTTTTCCTTTGTTGATTCCCTCTTCTTCTTCCCTGGAATGAAAATGTGAGAAAAGACTGATTAGTGATCTTATGACTATAAGATGCCCATGAAAGTAATAAAACACATCCAAAGGGAGATGACCTTTACATAAAAGGACATTGGATATTAATGGTATTAAGAAGTCATTGCCTTACTATGACACATCTTGTTCAGTGAAAACTTTATTTAAGTCACTGGAGTTATATTTCTGCTAAATGCAGTGGCTCTCTAGCCATCACCATGCGGATAGATTTCTAGGATCAAAAATTTTTTTATTAAAAATTTGAAACCAAATCTACGTAATCTTTTAGATCCCAGAACTTCCAATAAAGACAACAGTATAAGCCTTTCCTTGTTTGTGAAATCTGTAGTTTTTTCTGGCTCCTCAGCAGCAATTAGAACTTTTTCTTCATCATTATTGTTTTGAATTCTCTTGAGAATGTGTGTTTGTCTTTGTTTATTCATATTGTGTGGCTCTTAGTGACTCATTTTAAATCAAAGACTTAGAATTACTTCTTCCCCTGTGCATCCTTTGTTCAACCTTTATGGATCTCTCTTAAGTGGAAGTGGGAACTTTTAAATCTATCCTCAAAGTCTGTTAAGTCTTCCTTATAGTTTCCATCTTTTTCTGCTGTTTATTCATTTGCCATCCTTTCTACCGGAGAACTTCTGATCACTGGTGAATGCCACGTCGGAGAGCTGTTCTAGGGTAATGTCCGAGTGGGCTACTGATTGCATTTGGCCTCTGGGCGAGTGGTGACCCCATTTTTCTTGGTTGTCACCAACTAGGAGGGATGACCAAAGGGAAGTGACAAAGTATTTAACTGCTAGTAGATTGAATCAGGCTTAGCTTTGGCATTTTAACAGTTGTGATCTAATGAGTTATAAGAAATACATATTTGGTCATTCATATGACCAAATATATATTTCCCAGGTGTATTTGCTCTACATCCACAGTTCCTGAAAATACTGCAGAGTCTTAAACGTGAAATGGTGGTTTTGCCATGTTAATGAGAGACTTTTGGACCTCTGCCTGAGGGCAGAGGATAGATTTGAAAATTCTAACATCCACTTAAGAGAAATCCAGAAAGGCTGAACAAAGGACACACAGGGGAAGAAGTAATTCTATCTAAGTCTTTGATTTAAAATGACTGGAGGTTGAATCAGCCAATGGCCAATAATTTAGTCAATCATGACAATGCAGTGAAGCCCTCACAAACACCCCAGAGAAGAGCTTTTTGCTCGCTCTCTTTCTGCTCTGCTTTGCCTGCTCTGCTCAGTTGGACCCCGCGGCTTGGCTGGAGCGAGCTTCTGTGCTTGGAGAACAAATACGTGTCCACGTGCCACTGAGCCAGGCCCCAAGCTTCATGAGGAGAGAAGCTCCTTTATTTGAGACCTTACCCTATGCTTCTCTTCATCTGGCTGTTAACTTGTGTCCTTTACTAAACTGGTAAATTAAGTGTTTTCCTGAGTTCTGTGAGCCTCTCTACCAAATTAATTGAACCTAAGGGGGAGGTGGCGGGGACCTCCAATCTGTAGCAAGTAGGTTAGAAGCACAGGGAACTGCCTGGGGCTTGCAACTGGGTTTCTGGAGTGGGGGGAGGAGGGCAGTCTTGTAGGATGGAGTCTTTAACTCGGGAATCTGGTGCTGTCTCTGGGCAGATGGCATCAGAATTGAGTTTAGTTCTTCAACACCCTGCTGGTGTTTGAGAATTGCTTGATGTATGTGTGGAAAGACCCCCTCCCACATCCTTACACACACTGGAATCAGGTCCAGGTACCTGAATGAAGTTAAACTATTATTACTGCTGTGTTTAATGTTGTTACTGTTATATGTAGAGGAAAAAATACACCATTGCATTTGGTGTTGGAAAAGTGGGGAATCGCCATAGTCAATTCCCAGATCTCACATTTATCACAGTCCCTTGACCACTCAGGCTGACAGGAGCTCCATCAGGTTGTGAGTTTGACGTTTCAGTGTGAGGTTTCAGGGTTCACCGTGGAAGGTGGAGAACATTTTCTAAATGTTTTCAGCCTGGAGTGAGACATGTCATTTCCTTACACGATTTTTTGGCTTCAAACAAGTTATTTAGCCACTTCTAAGCATAAAGCATTATGTACTGATAAAGAGGACAAGGCAAACATCTGAGAAGCCTACTACCATGTACTCTACTTTGTACGGCATAAGTAATGAACAGTCAGAATGGACACTGGTCAGAGTACCAGACTAGGGTCTTACAGTCCCTTGTTTTGCCAGAGTATTACCATCTGGTTGCTGAATCATGAAGAGATTGAAGGGTCTTGGAAGAGATGCTGGGAGGTTGGGGAGGGTGGAGAGCATTTAGGGGTTGGAGCAGTGTCCGCTGATAACTCAAAAATAAGTCCTATGATGTTTTAACAACTGGTCAAGCCAGTCTGTACCAGCTGCATATCAGCCTTGCCACTGTCCTTCTTTCCTGGGGGGCACATCCTCATTCTTTAACCTGGCAGGGAACCTCTGCTGCCTTTTATGCAGCAAAACACAAAACGGGCAGCACCAGTCTCTTAACTTTTCTGAACCAGTCTCAGTGATTGGTCCTAACAATTGCCAAAAGGAACCCTTTTGCTTTGCATCTTTTGTCTCTGAGCATGGTGTGCCCTAGATTCACTCCTACCTCTGCAGCAGCCCTTTCCCCAAAATGGTTTGAGCTGTGGATCTTTTGACAATGTGATCTTATCTATATTTTTTCATAATTCCCCCAAATTTTTAGTCTGCTAGTGGCTTATGTATAGTTTGCCAGTGCTAATATTGATCTCTTCCTTTTAAATAAAACTACCTTCTGTCATTTCTAAGAATTTAAAGTGGAGAGAAAATCATATTTTCTTATTCTGCCATCTTGATACAATGTTTTAAATGGATTGTCTACTAAAGTTCGCCCTCGAGAACTGATGAATTTTACACAACTAAAATCATTGAGAAAAACGCTGTACACCAGTCTGTTGACAAGCTTTTCGTAAGGGTATAGGAGACCAGAAAACAAAAGATAAACAATAAGGGTTAATGTTTGAAACCTGGGATTGAATGCCAGTTTTGCCTGTTAATGATGAAATACCCTTTTACAACCACCTGTCTGCTTTGAATCTCTGTTGTCTCATCTATAAAATAGAGATGGTAACTCCTACCTGAAGAACTGGTGCAGATGATAGATAATGTATATAAACAAATATGGGTCTCAGCAGCAAGTGTTAAATTACAGTTCTGAAAATTAGTGTAATGCTGGAAATAGATGAAAATTTGTGATTAGATGATTGGCTAAGATTACCTGTAAGTAGAATAAACAAGCATTCTAATTTACTTGACCAGTTCTGGTTTAATACCTGTTTTCTTAGCACATTCTTCAATTCACAGAAGAAATATCCTAGTTTGGAAGACTGGGCATTATATGATAATGCTAGTATTAAATACCCCGGAGCTGCTGTGATTCCAAGATGTAGATGGGTCTAACAGGGAAGGCAAATGTCTTTAGGAGAACTTCAGCGATGAGGGTCGAACCAGCCATGCTCTCAAACAAGCACAGCCACATAACTTCATACTGGAAGATGTGGAATGGCTAAGAGCTCGGGTGCCAGACCAGACAAGCATAGGGTTCTGTATGTGCCCGCTCGGTGAGCTTGGACAAGGACTCAACTTCTCTGAGCTTCAGTTTCCTTCGCAGTAAAATGGAGACTCATAAAACTGTGTGAAGATAAATGAGATAATTATGTTCAGTGCTTATCACAATCTGGCACATAATACGCAGGATAGATACTTTCTGTGGAACACCCAGCACAGCACGGAGTTCATCTCAGATCTTGGCACTTATTGATTTGTGTGAAATGTTTTTGGTATCCACTTCTGCATGGCCCTGTATTCCCCCCAGTGGGAAGCAAATCACTCCTTTTCAATTTATCAGTGTTCCGTTTTAGAACGCATGTGCTGTTATTTTGAGATGAAATGAAACGGTATATAGTCCTGCTGTGAAGTTCATGAGTTAAAAAGAGAAGCTGGAGTCTTTGTCCTACAAAGACCAGATGGAATGTTTTTACTTGTTTCTGTTCATTTCATAGCCCACAGGAAATTGAAAACAACAGGATCATCAGGGTCCCCAAAAGATGAGAACTCCATTTTGACTTCTGATTTATTGATTCCTTCCATTATTCCAGCTCTTTAGTTTAAAATGTTAGTGAGTGGAGTGGTTTTGTTGATATTTCCAATAGCGGTCCCCTGCTTAAAAGATGCATACTATTTAAACAGGAAATCTGCCCTTTTAGCACTGAAATAAATACAACTGGCGATGAACCACCCGCAGGCAGCTTTCTAATGAAGCCCCGCAAACCACGACTTTCCTGACACGTGGGCCAACGAAGACAAACATAGCTGTGAGAAGGAAAAGCTGACTCTCATTTCTATTGGAACGGCTAATATTTTCAATTCACAGACTTTTGACAAATGCCATTGCTCCAAGGTCACTTCCAGGGTATTGCGAGACTTCTTTTCTTTCCAGTCATCCCAAATATTTCCTTTTCTCTTCCTTTTAAGAAATTTTCATCTCTAATTTTCATGTGTTGTCTATTAACAAAACATGCACATGGAATGCAGAGTCTATATTTCAAACATTTCTAGCCTTCAAGGACAAGGGAAGAATCAAACAAGGGAGAAGGCTGGCTTCCAGCAATAACACAGCTTTAATAAATACATGAAATATTTATAGAACACATAAAGAACAAAGGAAATAGAACACTTCCTCTGTGTCTGATTTCTCTGAGTGTTTCAGTCCGCCAGGTCTCTCGCCACGGTTTTTTTTCCTGAAACATCTGCTGAGCAACAGTGAGTGAGATGTACCTGGTTAATGTACTTTCAACATACTGTCTCTCCTAATTTTCAAAAAGAATCTCAGATGTTAATGGTGATTGTATTAACAATTAACATTCTGGGCACATTGTTTTTTGGAGGGAATACACGGAGACATCTAAGACTTTGCTAAGTTGTAACAATTTAGAGACACCATATAATTTTAACCCAGAACAGTAACAAAAACTATTGAAACACTGCAATTCTTATTAGTTATTAGAGTTAGTAATGTATCTACATAATTTAAGAAATTGTAAGATGGTAATTCTCTCAAAGTCAAAAGGAAAGTTAGTGGCTTTCACTCTGTAGCTCATTCCTAGAGATGCTCTTATTTCCCTAGAATATAGTTTAAAACATCTTTGCAAATAGAACAATTTAATTGGCAACAAAAAGCTATGTGACTTTGTAATGAGAAAGAGAAAATGAGAGCATAATGAATATCTACTTCTGGATAAAGTACTGACATATAATAGCTATCTGAACATTGGCATTACTGTGTATCTTCCCATATTTTATTCCACATACTTCTCCAAGGTTTTGTCTCTTGTCCTATCTTTCCAATACTTGCGTTCTGAATGTATGCCCTGTCATTAAAATTATATTTATATTTGATAATTAATTTTAATTATGCTAGCTTACATTTATTGTACCAGGAGCTGTGGCTAGCACTTTACATGTATTATGCCATTTCACATTCGCAATAGCCCTTTGATTTTGGTGAAAATATCATTCCCATTACAATATAAAAACACTGAGATTTGAACATTTAAAATAATTTGATAAAGATCACAAAGGGGAGGGGACAGGCTTGCATCCTGCCAGTCATCTGGCTGCCTCAGCTCTCCCATCCCAGCAGGTCAAGGGACAATTTGAGATCGCAGCATTTCCTCTCCCCCTCAGTAAAAAAGTGGCAATTGATTCAGGACAATTTGTTTCCATGCCGAATTTCACCTGTTGGTGTCATATGCATATATATATGCATGTTGGATATACTGACCTACCACAATAGCAAGCGTCCACATACACATGCACCTTCGGGAATCAACAGGCAGCTGCCCTGGGTGACAGCCTCCTCAGCCCCACCTCCACTGGCTGGGCCGGCCTCCCCTCTCCCTCTGAAGACCTTGCCTATTCTGTTTGGTTTGTTTAGGGGCAGATCAGTTTTCACTTATAAACCTTTTCTCCACACGTGGGATTCAAATCATCTGAGCTCAATGGCTGTTAGAAAAATGTTATATAAGCCAGCACAGGACTTTGAGAGAAGTAGAAATAAGGTTGTTTCTTAGCAAACTGCTTAGAGAAAAGTTCAGCATGAAAGGAAAGGAAATCACTGTACACATACTGCAGTTGGAAAAATGGCTTAAATAATCACAGCAATTTTAGGAAAACTTACTCAGTTGGCTCTAAACACATAGTAGCCTGAATTATGTCTGTGGACACACAGCAAGAGCTAGAAATAGATCCATTGTAAACACATGCATACAGAAACATGCATATACACATTTACTTAATTTTACTTAATTATTCTAGTGTATGACCTTATGGCATATTTTTATTATGGCAAATAATTTCTGTAAGAATTGTTCTTTTAAATTTGGTAGTCTAATTTTTACTAACTCTGTTAAAACTGGTTGATCCTTTCACAATGCTGGGTGTATATATACTATGAGTGAACGCTTCTTTCTTCAGTTCAGTATGCTAGTCTCAGCTCTATCCTGATAATAAAGACAGCATGTTGGCTGCCTGGAGCCAGTCAGCTAGCTGACTCCCAACATTTTTATGTTATTGGCTTGTGGCTTGTAATTGTCATCATGTAAATAAACTTTCTACCCCATATCTCCTTCCCCTGTAAAGCTCACATAAAAAATTAGCTCCTTCATGAAGCTCCCCTAAAGCCCAAGTGATATAGAAGCCCCCTCTTATTCACCATTTCTCTTTCCATGGTTTCAGTCACCTGTGGTCCACAGTGGTCCAGAAGCAAATGATCCTCCCGACCTATAATCAGAAGGTCAACAGTAGCTGCTATATCCCAGTGCCCATGTGATTCATTCACTTCATCTCATCATGTAGACATTTGATCATCTCATACCATCACAAGAAGAAGGGTAAGTCTAGTACAACAAGATGTTTTGAGAGAAAACTCACATTCACATAACTTTTTTTGCAATATTTTATAATTGTTTTATTTTATTATCATTTACTGCTGTTAATCTCTTACTGTCTTAATTTATAAATTAAACTTTATTGTAGGTATGTACGTATAGGAAAACACATAGCATGTATAGGGTTCGGCACTATCCATGGTTTCAGGCATCCACTGAGGCTCTTGGAACATATCCCGCGTGGATAGGAGGGACCTACTCTGTTGCTCTCTCCAGCCCTCAGTTCCCATAGCAGCCTATGGTACATCTGAAGGAGTTCCTCTTGGCATTTGTCTTGTGTTATACTTGAGAAATTCCATACTCTGTCTCTTTCACAAGTATGCATGCAGTATGTGTACAGAAGTTTGATTTATTTATGCTATTCTGTTTGCTAGCAAGGCTAGCACTGTTCTTTGTGTTCAAACATACTTGCTAAATAACAACTGACAATTATATGTTAATGTACTCAGAACCTTTGATAAAAGTTATTACTTTTAATCTTCTGAACTATTATTCTTTTACAATTAAGCAAGCTGTAGCTCTGAGAAATTAAGCAATTTAATTTTAAAAGCTGGTTAAGAGTCTGCTGCTACAACATCCATCTTAGAGGTGCCCATTTCCATCATGCAGTTCCATGTTTTTACTCATTTTGGCATATTACTTTCATAACCTTTTAGAAAACTATAAAAGAAAATTAACATATTTGTTATTTTCATGCCTACTAGTAATTTATAGCTAACCTGAATTCTACCTACACAGTGTGATTTAAAGAAATACAGATGAACTTTGTTTACCTTAAAATTATTTTCCTGTGTACTAAATTGAACAAACAAACCAACCAACCTCTATATTGCTTTCAGAATCAAAACTGAGATTTCTATATCCAGGAGGCAGTAGTTAAAATACACAGAACTGTGCTAGGCAGAGTGGTAAGCAGGACCGTGGCTGACGCTCTGGAAGCCGACAGAATGAACTTCCAAATGAAGATGGCTGTGTGTGGTCACCCCCAGAGGCTGGGCAGACATATGTTGAAAGAACTGTGGCAGAACCCAGAGAATTCCTGTTCCTCCAAAGATTCCAGGGACCCAGGCCAGTGACCCCGATTTCAAGGGGCCCAGACCATTGCTGCAAGATACTTCAGTTATTAGTTTTTGTAGTGGAAAGTTGCCTTAAAAGCGAACACTTTACAATAGGGTGTGTGTGTGTGTGTGTGTGTGTGTGTGTGTGTGTGTGTGTTCTGGGAATAAAAGCAATAAGCACACTATTAAGCCGATAGGGTGGAAATTGTGTTCTACTAGAAGTCTTTTGCTTCACACAAAATGACCTGATTTGACATAAATGATGTCATTAAAATGCTTAGTGCCCATTTTGGGGCGTGGCTAGAAGAAATCTGAGGCCAGCTCTGCACAAACGGTGATGGGGGCTTGTGTGTGTCACAAAGAGTAAATGTAGGAATGGGGAAAAGAGAGCAGTGCCATTAGCTTTATTTTCTGTAATTTTCTCCTTGCTAGCTTTTGCTGCTGTCAGTCAGCCCTGAAGAAGTCTGCTCTGAAACTGAGTCTACAAACCCTGTGAAGTGGGATTAGTTCAGAGAAATTCCCAGGAATGACAAAGGACAGAAAACATGAGAATTATGAGGCCCCACCCTAGGGCCGACAGTTCATGAGCACACAGCGGGCTCCAAAGCCTGCCACATACAGACTTGGCCTTGTTGCATGACTTTATGATTTTGGTCAGTCCATGTTGTTTACAATATTTTACAGGAAGCATTAAATTAAACTAATCCAAGATTCCCCAGAAATCATAATATGTAGAGAAGGAGAAAGGTAAATAAATAAAATGAACAATCAAAAGACCATGAAAACTAGAAGAAAAAGGAGAAGAAAGAGAAATAAACATAAATGGGAAAGAGTAAAGTAATTTGGATGTTAGGCAGAAGTTGAATGCCACTAATTATTTCAGAGGCTGCTAAGAAAACTTAAATGACATTTCTTTCTGGCTTGGAGCAGTTTGAGGAATAAATGCGATTGATTGCTATTTTATGAGGAAAAATATTACACTCCTATAAACAATTTTACCCAGTTATATCCAGTTTTATTCCAACATATCAAAATCAAATCCAATCAAAATCACCAAAAAGCGAAAAACTATGGCAATACACTTCAACGATCCCAACATATCTTTACCTGAGTATCCAAAGTATCAGATGAACATTTAAAAGGCACATGTTAACTAAATCAGAAATCTAACAATTTGCTAGGTAGTCAATTTATGCAGAGTACTTTGCAATATTTGTTGAATGAATTAAATTAATTTTGTGCCTTCTAATTCAAACCCAAGTTTTCTAAGATCCCATCAAGAAATTCACCTTTACTTTTTCTATATATCATATTTTTGCTAAGCAACCAAACCCATTTAAAGTAAATTTGATTGCATAAACAAAAATATGCTGAGGTTTTAAAATAAGTTTGTAGCATTATTTCTGCAAGTATAAATTGTGTATAAGTAACACACTTCTATAAGTTTACAGTAGCAACTATTTTTAGGAGATATGATAAGATTTGATTTTGAGTAAATTAGATATTGAAACCTCATAAAAATGAAATAGGTTTGGCATTTTCTCATCACTGGCAACTGCCCATGTTATTAAATAAGAAATCTGAGAACTGTATTTTCCATGAAATTTTTGAAATGCCCACAAGTGGCATTTAGTGATATTTGGCTATGTCAGTGAGTCTTGAGTCTCTTTTGGCTGAAATACAATCCAAAGACAAATGATACCAGTTTGACTATATCCACTTCATCCCCCCATCTCTGCTTTTTTGTACTTGGGATTACTTTTAAGGAGGCTTCTTTAAAATAGTACCACAAGGTCATGTTTCACGAAATGCATACCATATATTTCATGTGTTTGTATGTTTAAATATACACCTGTGGGTAAAACTGCAATATTTCCAGAATCTCTTGCCTGGCTTTAGGGCATCTACATATCAATAGGTGTTTCCAAGGGGTGGAGAGAAGTAGTCCATCTTTGTATCAATAGGTGATTACCTGGGCGAGTGAGGGCTCCTCTGGACCAGAGAGGTTGGGGGGAGCTCTCTCTTCTGCTACAGCCTGGTCAAGAGAGAGACTTGGGACAACTGCTTGTAAGAAATAAACGGGTTTCTTAAACTTATTTCTCCCTTTGACTGATTTCAGTTCCATATGTATTTTGCCCCGGGATTTCCCCCTTGGAATTACGACACCAAACGCTTCTTTCCATGGAGTAGTATTAACAAATGGTATTATTCTAGTTCACTGAAGAATTTCCATAACTGGCAAGGCTTTGCTGTTCCCATCTGCTACAATGGAAAAATAAATAATTTAAAATAATCATTTATTTTTAAAACATTTATTATTTGTCTACTATGTACCTAGGAAATGGGACACAATACCTATTCTTAAGGAGTTTATATTCTTGTTGAGAGACAGACAGTAGACAGGTTGTTAAAATGCAGTAGAAAGAGTATGGGACAGCAGTATGAACGAAATAGTATATGAGTTTACAAAAAAGCATCTAATTCAGTGTTAGAGAATAAAAAATTCTTATGGTCATGAGAATATTTGAAACCTCAGCAAGAACATTAACATTTTAAATTATGGTTTTCATTATATGTATAGATCAGATTAAATCCACCAATTAGCTAGATGACCTTGAGCAATTTCCTCATCTCCTACATTTTTCATTTTTAAAATAGTAATAATAGTATCTATTACAAAGGATTTTGTTAAATATTGTTTCCAGTACTTTTTGCTTAGAAGAAACCCCAAAATTTTTAACTCAGATTTGCATAGAGAGGTAATAAAAATTGGCTGTGCATCTCCTTAAATATTAGGGAAACAATCCAAGCATTATTGTAACTCCAGGGGGAAAATCCTGGGACAAAATATCTTTGAAACTGAAATTAGTCAAAGGGAGAAGTTAAGTGGGAGAGACCTGTTTATTTCTTACAAGCAGTCGTCCTATGTCTCTCGACCCAGCTGCAACAGAAGAGAGAGCTCCCCCCAACCTCTCTGGTCCAGATAAGCCCTCGCTCACCCATGTAATTACCTACTAATATGGAGACTGACTTCTTTTCTCCACCCCTTGGAAACACCTATTGATATGGAGATGCACTAAAGCCAGGCAAGAGATTCTGGAAATATTGCAATTTTACCCACAATTATGAAAACCAATGGAAAATAAACTGATTTATCTTTTTAGTGATTTTATGTTGGATCTGTCTATAAAAATTTCATGAATCACAGAATCTATCAGGGAAAGCATTGTAACTAAATTCAATTTTCACTTGAATGGTACTTTTAAACTATTTGTGATGGAATTCTTACAAATAAGCTCAGTAATTTTTTTGATTTATAGAATCAATAGCTTCAGATCCAAAGAGCTTTTAATAACATGTAATTGCTTTTTAATCACTAATTAATGGAGTTTGCTAATAGAAAACATTTAATACATTCTATGTGATTTTAATAAAACAGAAAGTTTACAAAGTTTTTGCAGTCTTGAACTTTGTCTTGTAGCTCACACACATAAGGATTTTATAAGCATATATTGCCTAGTATGTATTGGTTACAGAAAGAGATATAAAGTATGTGTAGATGTGGTCCTTGACCTAGGAAAACTGATACATACATGGTGGAGTGCCAAATGGAAGCACATGGATGAGGTGGTGGTGAGATCATTGAATATGGATTAGATACAGAGCTAAACAGATAAAAGGGTGCTGGTACACTTGCCCCCTTCTAGTCCGTCCTGTGCACACTGGTCAGTGTTCTTTAAAAACATTTATTGATGTTTTTGAATGTTTAAAAAGCAAACTTCGTGCTAAAAACCCTATGATGTCTTTCACTGAACTGGGGTGAAAGACTAAAATCAGTATTACGGCCTATAAGATGCCTCGTGATCTGACATGAGAGACTCTGCCTATCTCTCCAGTCTTGTTTACAGAGATGTTTTTCCCTCCTTCATTATGCTTGAGCTTACTGGGACCAAGTGAATGTGCCATTGTGACATGCAAAATACTTTGAGCTGAAAATCATCTTGCCCAAAAGACTCTGAAACTTTGACCTCCCACCTCTCAACTGCATAAAAAGATTTTAGATAGAGGCTATCACCTTAGATAACTATATTATAATGTAAACTAGCTGTGTAGATAGGGAGGCAAGGGGCTAAGTCTGTTAAAATTCCTCTCTGTGCACCCCCCCCCATTGTTTCTGTGTGCCCATCAAATATTTGTCTATCAAACATTTATTCTTTTCATATTCCTGTGAATTACTTCCCTTTTCCTTTGGAATCTCAGACCACTACCCACTTCTCCTTGGTTCAGGACGATAGATATCTCGTTCTCCCTATCTTTGGAATTCATGTCTCTCTTCCCTATACATACGTAATTAAACTTTGGGTTTTCTCCTGTTAATTTGTCCCACGTCAATTTTACAGACCAGCTAGAAGAAGCTCAAGGAGTAGAGGAAATTTCTTCCTCCCCAACAAGCTCATGTAACTCTTCATTCTTCACAGATCAGAATTGAATCTGCCTTAGGCATTGATATTTCCCTAGCTTGTTAATGTAACATTTAATCCTAAGCATTTTCTCATATAATTAAATACTTTTTAACAACATGACTTTTAATCCCTACATAGTAATTTGTCACATTTTAAAATCTTTAGTTTTTAGGGGATATCTTTAGTTTCTTTTGCCTGGAAAACATTCTCCCTTCTTACGATGAATTTTCTTTTAACCACCAAGTTATTTTATGTGCAATTCATGATTTGGGTGGAGTTGTTTCTGCTCTAAGTGCTTCAGGTAGATCTTAGTTTAATCAAGATATTCTGCAACTTAGCCACAGAATTGTTCAGGGAAGGAAAGCTGGACAAATTTCCCACTCCTCTGTGAGTGGGAGACATAGGAATATCGTCCTAGAGAGCACCATATAAAAAAATCAAGAACAGAATCTAGAGGCAAATAAAGGTTGAATTCTTGATGGAAATTTTTCAATTCTGAGTCCATCCATTTCTGAAATCAACCCTACTTCTGTTTTTTCAATTTTGAATTTTCCCGAAAATATTGCAATTAATACCTTGGCAATCTGTCTTTGACTTCGTGTTTGATGCGAGGTAAAAAGAGGTAAATATATACTGGTCTCTGACCTTGGTTCCTGGCACGGTGCTCCTAAAACTGTGTAATCTCCTAAGTGATAACAGCACTAGAAGCGTGTAGGGAAAATGGGATTTCTTCGCCAGGATCTTCACCTGACCCTAATCTGCTCACCCACTGTGCATGGGCAATGAATGGTGTCATAATTAGCCAACTGTGCAGGCACATGCTTGCACACCCATTGGTGATAAGCCATTATTGCCTGTGTTGCTAGAAAAAGAGCTCTGCCTGGTTCTAAAAGCAGAGGAGAGCAGAGGCTGGAGGTGAGAGCAGCAGAGCCTGGAGCAGAGAAGGAGTCTGGAGCAGAGGCAGTGCCTGAGATGGACTTGCAGACTGAGGAGGCAGATGGGATTCTAGCATGTGACCTACAATGAGACCTCCATAGAAATCCCAGTAGTGGAAGGTTCAGAGAGCTTCCAGGTTGGTGAAAACATACATACTGGGAGAGTGATATACCCCAACTCCATGCCCCAAGCTCCTGTATTCAGGATGCTCCTAGACCTCACCCTCTGTATCTCTTCATCTGTATCCTTTATCATATCCTTTAATAAACTGGTAAGGGTAAGTGTTTTCCTGAGTTCTGTGGGCTGCTGTAGCAAATTAATCAAATCCAAAGGGGAGGAGGTCATGGGAACTTCCAGTCTGTAGCTAAGTCAGACGAAAGTTGGGGTGACCTGGGGACCTACTACTTGTAATTGGCATATGAGCGATAACAGGAACAGTCCTGTGGAACTGGATCCCGCAAGCCTTTAGCCTGTGGGATCAAACGCTGTTTCCAGGTAGACGGTGTTAGAACTGAGTTAAATGTAGGACACACAGGAGGTGTCGCAGAGAATTGCCTGTTGGTGGAGAAAGAGCCCACACATGTGGTGTCAGAAGTGCTACGAGTGGGTAGTAGTGTGAGAGGAAAACAGACACACAAGAAAGGAAGATACGGGAGCCTACGTTTTTCTAATATATCCTGATTATTTCCTTTAGAAATTGGGTTAATGTTTCAAAGGGCAAGGTCATTTTAAAAATCTGGATACAGGCTTCCAAGCTGTTTTCTACTCAGTTGGTAGTAATTTTTATTCCTACCACTATTGGGTAAGAATGCCATTCCCAACTAAAAAAAAAAAATTGTAAGATCTAAAACAAAATTTTACTTTTGACTTCTCAAGAAGGTTACTTACAGGACATACTAATAATTAAGTTGGAAGTGATTTGTATATTAATAGGTGGGGGAAATGACAGGAAATTGAACTTATTTGAGGACAGAATGAATATTTTCATCACAGGTATGTAAATGATTATGCATGGATGAAATTAGTTTTAAAATACTGGAAAACAGAAAAAAAATCATGATCATGTAGCTTAGATATCTAACACATATAAGCAAATTAACCAACAATTTCCCAGAAGACAAATACAATCCTTGCAATGATCAATTTGTAGAATTTACTTGTTTCTTCTAAGCATTTAATTTTATCTGACCGTTTTGCATTTCTTCTCATCATAATGGTATAAGGAATATTCTATTTGTTTGGGCCTTAGGTTTTGAAAGCTGTTTCGAAAAATGAGAACCATCTAATTAAAACTAAATAAAGAAACAAGTATTTCGGCAAGTAGGTCATTTGGAGGATTGGCTTTTGAAGAACTGGCTATGGGCAAAGTGAATCAGCCACAGATCTAGTGGGTCAATTTTTACTCTTGGATTATGTGAATAGTCTTTGTTTATGAAGGCTTGCTAGGACCTATTATTTATGTCCACAAAATGCTAGCTCCAAAACCAAGAAATGAGCATGAAGTAAAGAAGGGCAAATTTTAATTGGACGTAAAGACAAATGTGCTAATTTTAAGGCTGATGAAACTTTGAAGTGGGTTGACTTTCCATATGCTTAGACACTCATCTGCCTGAAGTTATCTCTGACGTTCCTTTCCAGGCCCATGAGCATAACATCCCTCCCACTCCCATTCCAAAGAAAATGAGAATACCAAGTCAAAGACAGTTTGTTAAAGAAACTATAAAGGATCCAGGCATTTTTGTGGGAGAAAGTGTTCAGAAGGATGCAATGGAGGAGAATTCAAAATCTCAGAAAGCACTGGCTGGGCACAGAAAATACAAACTGCAAAGATATTAAGCCTTCCACACATTGGGAGAGGCAGTGTGGAGGCATAAATACGATGCCTATGACTGGCTCTCTAGAAGCACAGTCTGACAGGGATTCTTGTGCAAGGGACTTAATGAATCATCTCAGGAGAAAGGGAGTGAGGGAAGCAGGATGGCAAGAGAAGTGTGGATTTGGTCTCACCTAGAGCCTAGCTTCAGTCCTTTTAGCTTCACCCTGACTTCAAAGGCAGTCCTGGACATGAATTACACCAGAGCTGGTCCTCCCTTAGCAGTCAGCTATTGCATAGGGGCTGCTGGAACATTCCAGGTAAGAGGGCTGTCCTTGGCTGAGAGCAATTGTCCACAATAGGAGGCAGCTGTGAGCTATTAGTGACTAATAATATAACAGCTGAACAGGGTGTTCACTGTCCAAGTAAAGAGCATCTGGGTGGGCTATTAACAGCATCTACAACAGTGTATATTTTGTTAAATATGATGCATTTTTCTTTGGTCCCTCTAATTAGCATTAGAAGTATCTACTAATTATTTTTTGATAGTGGTACTTTAAAAATCCTATCTTACTGCTTCTCAAACATTTTCATTGATGTATCTCTAATTTCATCAGAGTCGAAGTGGATATTGTGAAGCATAGGCAAATTGCTCTCTGAAGTCTGGTATTTCCTTGAAATTATGTGTTTTATCTCCAAAATTTAAACAAATTTCATCTTCTCCACATTTATCTCTGCTGCCTTTGAGGAGAAAATATTTGATATATAGTATATAAGACAAGATAAAATATTTAATACATCACCAAATATTTTATTAAAATCAGTGTTTTGGGGGGGATATGGTTTAGGCTGACTCTAGGCATCTGGTGGTCTTTATACATATGATTGTGAACACAGAGAAGGAGTCACTGGCTGTTCCTACTGCTTATGTATTAGGTAGTTGGTAACCTGAGGGAGCAAGATTTTCTATGAAAATTTTTATGATATTAAACTACAGGGGCAAAATTGAGATGCCGTTGGCCTTCTTTGGTTGCCATTCACTAAATCATATTCCTGATGGTATGGCTCCAGAGTTGTTTTTCACCAGTGGATGCATCTAGCAAACTAAAGACTTCTTAGACATTCCTTTCTGTAAACATCTTATACTTGTACTATTTGCTCCATCAAAGTACATTTAGATTTCTGGGGTTATTTTCCTTAATATAAGCTGTGATCATTTATTTGAACTTCACTGTGACAAATGCAGTGGCCCTACAAAATGATTTTAACCAATCCTGTTTACTTTGTGGAATGGCAAATGAGCTGAGTTAGACCACAAAGTGCTGGACTGGATTTGAAGATCGGCAAGGATGTTAATTCTGACTTGGCTTCAGTCGTGTCTCATTTCAGTTTACCACTGAAACAGCAAACAAGTAGTGCAAAGGTTGCATGAAATAAGTATAAAAATAATTAACTGGAAATGGCTTTGCAAAAGTACCCTATTGTGGGTAAAATTGCAATATTTCCAGAAGCTCTGGCCTGGCCTTAGTGCATCTCCATATGAATAAGTGATTATAATGGGACTGAGGATGAGAGTATATCTGGACGGGAGAGATTTGGTGGGGTCTTTTTGCAGCCAGGTTGTGAGACACAGGCAAGCAGGAGTGGACAACTGCTTATAAGCAATAAACAGGTTTCTCTCACTTTATTTCTCTCTTTGACTGATTCCAGCTTCAAAGGTTTATTTGACCCAGGCTGGGAACATATTTTCCCCCTGGAGTCATACCTACATTTCTTTAGGAGACATGCTCATGGTTTAGGAGTTTGCAGCTCCTAGATATTGAGAATCCTGCCAAGTGATAATACCCAAGAAATGAAGGTGTTTCATCCATTACATTGGGACAGGGGCCACTTCAGCCCCCTGCTCTCATCTTACCAATATGGAAAGCAATTCTTTCTATGCTGCAGGTATTCAGTTTCTTACTGCTTCATCAGGCCTACCATGGGTCTACCACACGAAGTCAGCTTAACTTTTGGAGATTCTGATGAGCAGGGTCATTGAGAGGACAAAATACACAAATTAAATCTATTTCCTGGCAAAAATACACTATATAGAAATATTCTAAATTATTAAAACTGACTCCAAATGACCAGAAGACTGGTCTATCAATTTCATAAAAATTGACCAAATGCTAAATAATCAGGATGCACCAGTCAATACATATAGATTCAGTAGCCACTAAGACTAGAACTCCCAAAATATCAGTAAATTATTTTATGTGGCACATAGTAAGCAATTGCTATGTGTATATTGGATAAATTCCTGTTTTTTTTCTACACAACTTTGGGAAGAAAGTCTTCAAAATTGTTTTTAAAAATAAAATAATGTATTTACCCAAAACTGCAGTAAATTCTGCCTAAAAAAAGATAAGGGATCTTTTGTGAATATTATTATCAAGAACCCCCTGCTTCCCACAAGGAGTCCTATAATTTCTATCCCATAGAGCCTAGGGTGAAAACTTTACTTCTCAAATATGTCTTTCTATCTCTTTACTCTTGTCTCTGGCTCTCTGTTTTTCTTTCAAACACTCACATACCCATATCTTCTTAGGATATTAGATGTTGATCTCCACTTAATCCAGGTATTTTTGGGTGACAATCCTCTTTTACAGAACTTTCATAGTTCGTTAAAATTTTATCAACAAATCTGCCTGTTTTGTGTGTGTCTATTTTGTTTGTATCTATTCATTCAGTGATTGCTTATTCTAATTATCATTTAGAACCATCAATACTTATTTGTGCTGTGCATTTTCTTCTGTCAACTAAGATTACTGACTCATGTCTTACATTTCATTTCTTTTGTATTTTTCTAGGGGTAGGAATTATTATATACCCATTTATTACTAGAGAGTTATTTGGATGAATTTAAGATATTATGGATGCTCCTTGGAGGTAAGGGGCGCACAAAATTCAACTCAATTATTTTATTCTTTAAAATTAATTGTACCTGTGTCATATAAATGTACTCTATGAACAAATAATTCGTAATTTCATTCCTCAAACTCACTTTAACAGATACTAAAATAATGATCTGATAACCTTGACTGCTAAGTATACTGTTTGACAAAAGTCTAGCATTATTGCACTAGATTAACTGATTTTACTAATAGCAAAAATATCTGAAGAATTTTTAAGATTATGCCAAAGTTTAAAATTTTTAAATTGTGCCAAGTAAAGAAGGTAATAGTGGAAAATGAATTTTCGCGTCTCAATAAACTGTAATATAAACCTTATTTATATATGAAAAATCTATTGTTTGGGCTACTTTATTCTGTAGCCTAGAAAAATAGGTCAGTAGCAGAAATAAGAGCTTCCTCACTGCATTAAAGTACAGGTTAGTTAAGCACATGTTGTACATGACAGTCAGGCTTGGTAATTCACAATCATATTCTTCCTGAACATTTTGAGCTTTGATCCTATCAAGATTTTTTATTCCAGTTTCACAATCACTGCATTAAGGATTTGAGCTTAAATTTCCATTAACAATTTTCTGGCCAATGATATTGAAATACAACGCCCTTGTATCTTCAGTTTCACTCATCGCCATGTAATATGCTCCTATTTTTAGGATCATAATGGTTTAAGCCATTTTGAGTAGCGTTTTTCTTTAAATAAAGCTATTATTCCAGAGTTTTGCTAGCAAGTAACAGAAAGCCAACCCAATGGCTTAAGTGGAAAAAAAGCAGACCTTTTTGGCTCTGATAACTAAACCATGAAAAAGAATGCAATAGCTGAACCCAGTCTCGGCCTCAAATTTCCTCCTTATAGCCCTTTCTCTGTTGCTAGTTGTATGTAGTCATCAGTCTCTTAGTATATTTTTTCAGCAGCAGCCTTGTCACCTTCTTTCAGATTTGCTTGGCAACCTGTGTAGTTCTGGACATGTTAACTCTACTCCTGGATTCAAAATTACGTGCTTGACAACGTAGGGATGTTTAGGTTGTACCATTAGCTCATTGCATCACTAGCCTTTTATGCTCGCAATTTTTTCCTTTTTTTAGACTTGGCTTCCAACGGTTTGAATATGGTATGACTAGGTGTGGATCTCTCTGAATCTGTACTAGTTAGAGTCTTTTGAGTACATACAAAAAGTGTAGATCAATGTTTTTCATCAGATTTGGGAAGTTTTGGGCCATTTTCTCTCCAAATATACTTTCTGCTTCTTTCTCTTTCCTTTCCTTTTGGTACTCCCATTATATATACATTGATATTCTTGATAGTATCTCACAAGTTTCTGAGCCTTAGTTCATTTTTCTTTTTTAAAAAATATGTTTCTCCGTGCTATGGCCTGAATGGTTGTGTCTCTCCAAAACCTACAGATGAGATCCTAACGCCCAGTGTGACAGTATCAGGAGGTGGGGCCTTGGGGGTCACCTAGGTCACAGTGGTGAGGCCCTCCTGAGTGCGATTAGTGCTTTTACCCTGTGAGGACACAGCAAGAAGTCTGCAGCTGGAAGACGGCCCTCCCTTGACCATGCTGGCCCCTGGATCTTGGATTTCTAATGTCCTGGATTGTGAGAAAAAAAATTTCTATCATTTATAAGTTACCCTGCATGTGGTATTTCATTATAGCAGCCCAGATGGACGGAGACACTCAGACTGGATAATCTCAATTGACCTATCTTTAAAATTTCTATCCATTATTGATATTCTCAACTGGGTGAGACATCATTCCCATATTTTTCTTTAGTTTTTTTAGACATGGTTTTCTTTAGTGCATTGAGTGTATTTTAAATAATGAGCTAAAATCTTTAGTAGATCTAATGTCTTGGTTTCCTCAGATGTAATTTCTGTTGACTTGTCATTTATTTTTCTTGTGTATAGGCCATACTATCTTATGTCTTTGTGTGTTTCATATTTTCTTTGAAAATTGCACATTTTAGATAATACGATGTGGCAACTTGGGAAATTATATTATCTCCCAACCACAGGTTTATCATGGTTGTGGCTGTTTGGTGACTTTCCTGAACTAAGTCTTTAACATTAAAGTCTTCTGACCACCTTATTTTTGCCCCAGTTGTTATTGCCACATCTAGCAACTATATTGTTAAACAACTGTTGCCAATTATCTTCCTATCCAGGAAAAAAGGCTGTTCTCACTGGGTGAGCTCTAATTCATGTGTAATAAAGGCAAGCTTTGGGTGGAACTTTTCCAGGAAATTTGATCCATTTTTCCATTTTCCAGATGGATCAAATAATGGCAGTTGTCTAGGAACAGGGCTTTTAAAGAGCTCTAGCTCCATTCTGCCCCTTTCAGTGGCTGCTAGTCTTCTCGTTAGCACCATGATTATAGGACTGTTGGTTTTCAAACCTTTCATGGAATTTGGGATGGGGCTTGGAATAGGGCAGATTAAAATGCCACAAGTCTCAAACCACAAGCATTCTTGTTGCTTTTATTGAGTAGAGAATGTTTGGAGGTTTTCACTCAGTCCTTCCCACTGATGTCAACTACTATCTTCTACCTTATATGTAAGAAAGTTAATGTTTTCCTCTAGGTTGCAATTGAGAGCATCTTAACTGATACCTTCTCACCTTAGCATAATTCATGGCTCCCAAGTCTGACTTCAGATGTCTTTTTGAAGAGATAGCTCCTAATTCATAAGGTCCTGGGATAAATTCAGGTTGATATAACCTGAGTTTTCTACTCATATTCTGTACAATCACCAAGATAGGGAGTGTAGTCAGTCCCTTGGTTGTACTGGCTAAGTGTTCGGGTAGAAGTAAGAGTGGATCTGTTTGGCAGCCTCCTGGGCCGCATAACTAGAATTAGGGAGGAACTCTTCTCACGGTGGGGCACTTGATAAATGCTCACAGGATCAAGTTCATCATTTCTTAAAAGTAATTAAGATGTTCTGGTCATTTATAACATGACAAAATCAGTAGAGAAGTTGAATAGACTTCTCACTCTGCTTCGGTTTCTTCCTTGTTCCATACTCCATGACTGTTATTATAAACTTCAAATCCCAAATTCTGTGCATGAACTTTATGAATTATGACTTCTCTGATCAGAGCAACACTGAAAGGCATTGGTATGTGGGCTTCGGGTGGGAGAAAGAGGAATACTAATGAACAAAATACATAGCATTCCACCTACCAGGAAATACATACCCTGATTTTCAAGAATAAAAATAATGGTAGAAGATATGCTGCCATGTGTCTAGAACTTTACATGAATTCAAAGCTAACCAGTCAAGCAGAACTTTTTTTGCTTAGAAATTCTGATAAAACTATATTCAGGACTCTACTTTAATCATGTTACTATGTTGCTTATGAATTTTGTCATAATTTCAGGGCTTAGATAATGATATTTACATATTTTTTGTTTACTTGGCTTTTAGAAAAAGCTCTTTTCATCAAATGAATGGATTTTGATGAAAATAGCTCTGAGAATTTTCTAAGTTAGGTTCTTATACATAACCATAAGCTAGCCTTCTGCATTTTAATGAAAGAGTTACCTCAGTCCACTCTTTTAACTCAGAATGTTTTACACAGTTCAGACAATGGTACTATTAATTAAAATAATGCCGTATCCTGGAAATAAATTATGATTGGGGTAATATTCTGAATGCAGTAGAATGGAGGCACCTTGTGTTCTTTGCTGACTGATCCTATTCAGGCCAAGGGCAGAAATGTCTGTATTTCCAAGAACAGTAGTGCAGGAATCATTCTACAGCCTCTTCTCTTGTATAGAAATAAATATTTCATGACTTTCAGACTGTCAGAAATTCGATTTTGTTCTATATCCTGTCTTTCTGGGCCATTGCCAAGACAATTCAGGAGCTTCAGATAACAAGGGATTGGTAATGAAAGTGGGGTATGAGTTGCATCTATTTGCTGTATGCTTAACCTCCCTTCCAGCTAGACAATATCAGCAGAGAGACAAGAGACCATTTTTTAAAAATAAATCCTTGATAATCACTTGGCTGAACAAAATTTTAGATTCATAGACTCTCATATACACATGGTCTTATTTGTCATGTATTCCACTGTTTATTTGATACATGAATCTAAGTCATTCTCAAATTTTATCCTTCATCTTCAGAATGCATTCAGTGACTGGAAACCCTATTTCCTTACAACACAATGCATTCCAATTCCTAAAACCTATTAGAAATATGTTCATTATAAAAGCTGTAATGTGACTTACTGATATTTCAAACATTGCACTTAGTTTTGCACTAACTGGGGGTAAAAAACTGAAAAATTTGTATACCAGACTACTGAGAAACTACATACTAGGTTTCAAAGAAAGAGTTCAGTTTAGATTCTTTCATTGAGTTAATGAATTATATATAGAATAGTGATATAAATATTGCTATTGTAGTTCATTAAGATATTTGATAGTTTCTTCTTATTACAGTGAGAAAATATAGGCAGGGTGTAAAATTAATCCATAACAGCTGATTGAAGAAATATTTCCAAAGAATATTTATTAATGAATTTTTGTTAACTTGGAGTTACATGGCAAAAAATTCTTTCCTTGGCCCATTCAATAATTTTGTCAATAATTTGCCTTATAAGGAAGAAAGGGCATATTTATCAACATGTGGATGGCAAGATATAGAGAACGGGAGCTTTTTACATATAATGTCCATCAGAATCCAAATGATTGCACCACATTAGATGTAAAGGCTAAATCTAATCATACCAAATTTTAACAGAGAAAAATTTAAAGCTTTTTAAAGTAAACAGGAAAGGTCTATAGCTCAGAAGAAAAACTGGGAGTTTTAGTTGACTGAGAACATATGAATATTTACTGCAGGGATTACCAAAATAAGCCCACTGTCTGTTTTTGTAAATAAAGCTCTATAGAAACACAGCCATACTCTTTCATTTATATATTGTCTATGGATGCTTTCATGCTACAACAGAACTGAGTATTGAACGTTATGGATTTCAAAGCCGAAAATATCTACTATCTGGCCATTTACATAAAAATTGTACTGACCCTAATCTAGTGCAAACAGTTTTTGTTAATACATATGCAATGTTAACATGTAAGAGATAATAGCTCCCAATGTTTTCTGTACTATTTCATAGCTTTGTCCTTATTAAAAATTTCAGTTCTAGGCTCCACATTTTTCTAGGGACATTAGGAAGAGATGTTCAGTAAAGGAGCTCTAGAGAAGTAATGTTGAATGAAGAGCAGTTAAATAAACTTGAAATAATTAGCCCAGAGAAGATTCAAGGAAAACAAGATAGTTCTATTTGTGGTTTCACATATATGAAAGATAATTATATGAAAGAGTTATTTGGCATATTCTGTAGCTTATGAGAGCAGTCCTTGGGAAAAATGAGTCAATGAAATATAAAAGAGTTAGGAATTAGCATATAATAACAAATAATAATCTATTGCTTAAAATAAAGCAGATTTCCTTGGGAGGGAGGTTTTCCCATCTATGGAAAGAATCAAGACAATTAGCCATGTCCACTTTTTTGTAGACATCGTCTGAAGAACAAGGAGAAACACACGTTAGCTGAACTTTTAAGTCCCTGTGAATGTTGAGAAGGTATTTTGTGTCTGTTGCTTACTGCCACTCATCTAACACCAGAGTTCATTTTGCCCTGACTGGTTTGGTTTGATTCCTTCTGTTGTAACCCCTGGGCCTCTCTGGTTTTGTGGCATTCGGCACATGTTCTATTTACCGAGTCCTGACCTCTATCTACATGACTTTGCTTTTAGATGCAATAGCATTTTACTTTATCTGAATGATTATAATTCTGGCCTCAGACTAGATAATAGCTTCCTGGCCCAAATCCAAGCTCTGTGATCATACTCTTGCCTACAGTAAATACTCATTGTTCACCTATTATCAGCCAGGCACTATTGTAGAACCCATGGATATAGCAGCTTATTGTTCACAACTGATCCTAATCTTAGTAACATTTTGGATGAGTTTTATTTCTTATCTGCCTGTTTTACAAGAAAGACAACGTTTACAGTAAGCTACCATTTTGTACTGCTTAAGAACATTAATTCATTTAACAAACAAGTGGTACTTGCTTAGTTACTAGGTACTGTTTTAAGCACATTACAGATATTAAATTATTTAATCCTGATGACATATCAACAAATTAGAGCCTATTATTATTCCCATCTTGCTGATGAGAAAATTGAGACCAGAGAAATTAAATCATTTGACCAACTTCACAAAAAAATGCAGGTCGGGATTCAAATACAAGCGGTCTAGACCCAGACCTCCCGCTTATGATCACAGGAGGCTAGGCCGAGTGGCGGTTCTGTTTGCTTGGATGGAGGTGTTTCCCTTTCCTTCCCTCTTTTTCTGATCTTTATATTACCCAAAAAGTCTCTTTCAAGGGAAGCCAGCCCAGGAGAGTGCCAAGCCTGAAAACTAGATCCATTTACTGAATTCCAGCAGGTATTTGTTAATACGTGCCTGATGGATTGTAGCATGACCATAAAGTGTAAACTGAGAACTCTGCTTAACTCAAATCTGTGGACATGGTTAGAGAAATGGGGGAGCAGGAGAAAGAGAGGTAGGATGGGGGAGAATGCTTAATTGCAAATGCAATCTTATTAAAAAACAACTATCTAAGCCAATGAAAGATATTCAAGTATTATGGTCATTTTTAGAAAATATGTTTTTTGTGTATGAAATTAAAACTATCAAATTGTGAGGCAATGTGGGTTATTTTTCATGCTTGTGTTATGCCCAGTTGCTGGGCAGCAGCTATAAAACTGCTTTGTGATTCATGCACTTAGCTGGGAGCCCAGCAGAGTTAATCAATGGGTAGAGATTTCTAAAAAGGCAGTTTGTATACTGAAACATCACTCTGAAGTGTGTGCTTGCCCACAAGTCTAGGTATTGCCCAAGCCCTTGGTCCAACTTTGTATATATAGGCTTCTGTATGGTGTTTGTCACATGGTTTCCTAATGTACTAAACAGTTTTCTATGGATATCATCTTTGCATCTCATTATACAGACCATGTAGCTATTTCAGAAAAGTCAACCTTACTCAATCTTAGTTACATCTCTCTTATGTCTTATATGGTGAAAGGAAACTAGGGTGTACACTGTCCCAGTAGAAATACATTATAAGCCTTTCTCTCCCTCCCTCCCTTCTCTCCCTTTTTCCCTCCTTCCCTTAGCATGTACTGTCAGTCCAACATGTGCCAGGCATGGTGCCAGGTTGTGGAACACAAAAATGAAGAAAAGACCATCTGGTCCTTTATGAGCTTATACTCCAGAGAGGAGTCTGTAAAAATAGATAATAGGTACGGTAATGAAGGTATGCACTGACTACTGTTATGTTCTGAAACCTAGAGGAGGGGGTGTCATTTATTATCTATTCAAAAAAGAGTTAACATGTCTACTAAGGATTAGACATTTGCTAGATGTTGATAGGAGGTTGTAGACAACTCTGATGAATTTTGCTGTGGGAAGGAACAAAGATATGACATCTTAGTGGGGATAGGAAGGGTTAAGTTGAGTGGGCATAAGGCAAGTTTATGGAAAGATGGAAAAGACACAAATGAAGGGGAAAATTGATGATACAAAATTAAAAGGCGGTAGTTGAGGGATCAAAGTCCTTGAAAAGGCAAGAGGAAGAATAAGCTAGATCCCAGGTGGAGGTGTTGATTGAGATAGAAACAGGAGTTGTGCTTTGCATGAAGCAGGACAGAAGATAGATTCTGCACCCCAGGTAGATGTGGAGGGGCCTGTAGTGAGAAGCTGAAGCATTTATCATCTGTCTGCTGCCGACATATGTATAAAATGTAGATAGTAAGATCATCATATGCTAGTGAGGGCAGGAGAGGTGTTGGTATTTTAAGGTGCAAAGAGAAGGTAAAAAAAAACAGTTGTTTCAGAGAGCAAGAATATGAGTTTACTGGTATTTAGGCTAACTCAAAAGTTTTAAGTGCCCACTTGAGATTTTGCTCTTAAATTTGAAGAGAGTCAAAATGTGAAATTTACCCTAAGTGTGTCTGTTACTTAATATGTGCAGTTATAGGGTAATCAAATGGCTGGATTTAACTACTGTAAGGTTTTCCAAAGTAAGTCCATCCAAGAAAGGAGTAAGCAAAGAGGCTTCCATGGAAGTAGGTATACTGATGGGTCATGAAATACGAGCTAAATGAGAAGAAAAATGAAGCATCATTGAACATTTTAAAAAGCACCACTTGTCAATTTTGTCCATTTTGGGCTTCAAAATCTTTCTTGTAGCAGGTATATAGGATATGACTTACTAAGGCATATGTTGTACAACATCTGAAGGTGCTTTTTAACTCGAAATTTTTTTTAAATAGCAAAATGAGATTGGCTACAAAGACACTTTCTAATGGCACCTATATTCATTATATGTCATACACAATGAGCTATGAGTGAAGGATGTGTTCTGGTGAACCTCTGACTCCTTCTGAGTCTACACTGTGGATGAACTTCCATCAGTGAAGTGAAGGGAAGAGGAATGGTAAAGAGCCTACTGTGCATTCCAATTTGTTGTCACGTATTGGACTACAATGGTAAGCTTCTTTCTTTAAAGACATTATTAATAATTATGGAATGTTCTTATTCTCTGTTCAACAACCTAGAAATGTCTGTGAGGTGCTGTGGCTCTCTGTCTCTAGTTTTTAATCTCTGAATGAATCTGTGCATTCTTTGGTCCCAGGATTTGTTCTGAAGAATCCTGTCTTCTCTTCTTTTGGATACATGAAGGAAATGCATAAACAATCTTCTTCAGTAGCACTATGCAACTTCTTCCAGACAAATCACTCTAGAACGGTCATTGGCAAACTATAACTCACAGGCTAAATTTAGCTTGCCACTTGCTGCTCTAAATAACATTTCACTGGAACATAACCATACTCATTTACTTATGTATTGTCTATGGCAGAGATGAATAATCATGACAGAAATCATTTGAGTTGCACAGCCTACATTTACTACCCGGTTCTTTATGGAAGGCTATGTTGACCTTTGGTTTAGAATGGCATTGTTCATATGCTTCAAGCGTAATAACCGAAGTCTCATTAGGTTCTATGCAGAGGTGACTGTAGTGCACAGTGAGGAAGGCACAGCGAGGAAGGCAGGCCCTATCACCTTCGATGCTGTGACCTATCCTCTTGCACTTGCCAAGGGTTCTCATGTCGGTGCTGCCCACTTTCTGGCCGTCTCAAGAGTTCTTACTGCCTTTACTAAAGATTAAACCTTAAAAATCAAACCTAAGTAGAAGGTGGCTGTTTTTCAATATATTTGGAAGATGATGGAGATTTTGCTGTTCTTAACTTTTTAATCATTGTGTTTTCCTCTTTGGGGGGGGCAAGGGACCATGAAGAAAATGGCTTCTGCTTATCTCTGTCAGTTAAGGGACAGTTTAAACAGACAAGAACTTCTGCTCTTCACTGTGATGCAAAGTTCCCACCCCTTTTTCCCACTCAATTATTCATGCATCATGTGAATGGAGTTTCTGGGAATCTGATGCTTACCGTCACAGTCGGTATAATTCTGAGGGAAAGCACTAATTGAAAAATCAGAAGACTTTTGTCCTTAACCTTCCTTCGTTTGAATCCTGAGGAAACGGGTTGTTACTGTGGAAATTCTTTTCACAACGCCTGACTCTAATTTCTGCACTGCTAATAGCTTTGGTTGACAATGCACTTCTTATCTGCCAGCCCTTTTTGAAATTGCAGAATGGAAAGAAAATGCTTTAAACAATGTCACATCCAGAGGTGATTTCTGGGAGCTTCAAATGCAGGCTTTAATCGTTCTTCCAGGTTAGCTAGCAGCTCAGGCTGCGGAGGAACAACACTGGGGCTTTTCAGACACATCAGGGATTCTGGACAGGTTTCACCCAGACACCCTCGCGTGCCTTGCCATTCTAATAGTGGCATTTTGTCTATTGATGTGTTTCTAGGCGACAGCTTCCCAAAAGCTATAATCACATGAGTTAACTGAAATTAAGTTTCCAGTGCATCCTGTTCTGCAGTCTATGGAGATGGAAAGCAGATTCTTATTTTTTGTCTTGTGTCCCCTTGAATTTTCATCAGGTTTTTTATCACGTTGGTAAAGATGAAGAAAATGGGAGTCGGCAGGCAGGTAAAGGGGTTTGCAAAGGGAAAACAGTGCAAGCGAGTTTTGTTCTGTTTCGTTTTTAATGCAGTCCTGGGCAAGAAAGAGAGAGCTGAATGGCAAGCGTCCCCAGGCTTTAGGACACCGTTTTAGGCCTGGGAGAGCCCGCCTGCCCGGCGCTGGGGCGTCCCCCGGGCAGTTGTTCGGGAGCATGGGGTGCGGGGCAGGTCTCCTCTTTAGAGAAAAATCCATGCGTTACACATCGAAAAACTTTTATTTTCTTGCTTGCTTGCTTGTTTTCCTCACCGCTCTCTCTTTCTGAGATGAAAAACATTCATTCTAATCAAAAGTTTTTATTGATCGAAATTAATCGTAGACTTGGAAATAAGAATGAAGATTGCGGTGAGACTTCTACGACATAAATCAGCCATTACCTGAAGCTGGGGGCCAAAATCCAGGTGAGGAAGGAAGAGTAATGTGATTGTAGCTCCCGGGGAGGAAGGGTGTTCCTGGCCCAGGACAAATCCTCTATGAAGCCCAGTGAAACTGAGAGAATCAAGGGAAAGCGGAGATTGGGAGAAACCGCTTTTCATGGCTCAGAGCTGCCTCGAATCTCCCGGCCGCCACTCACGCCCTGCCGCCTCCGTGGGCTACTTCCCGCCCGCCCCTTCCGGGAGGAACCCCATTGGAGGGTCCTTGGTGACTGGCAGACACCAGGCCAATTATGTACCAAGATGGAGGGGCGAAGAGAATGGCCGTTACTCTCCACGCCTTGCCCTGGAGGCTGTGGCAGGCTGCAGCAAAAACGCCTGGTGAGATGCAAATGGACTAAGGCCAAGGGGGAGATTCTGGAAATTCTGCCATTTACCCAATGGTGATTCTAAGACTATCATTAATATTATGGTTATAAATGAGGAATGATTTGGTTATAGTCTCCTGATGTCTACCAGTTATTAATTAATATATCCAGTCACTCAACAGTCAATAACTTTACGCCAGGTATGGAGATACATAAAGGGATAGAAGTTTGAACAAAATGTCCCTCCCACCTCCTATCCTTAATAAGCTTAAGGTTTTCTAAGATGCTGGTGAGTTAATCAGAAGACCAAAATACAGCCAAAACATTTCAATTCTTAAAACACTCATATCTTTCTAATCAGGCTATAATCAATAATACAATAATTCTAGCTGTTAGGCAATACCCTCTTGAAATCAGTTTAAGTTTTCACAAGGTGTTATAACAAATTTAGATGTAGAGAAAAGTGTAATAATTCACGTGGTATGGCACTTGAATTTTTATTGTGGGTTGGGGCATTACCTGAAGATTAAGTTCCAAATATAAACAGATAGTATGAATGTGTAAAGAAGAATTAATACAGGAGAAATGTCAGTGGATTTATGGTGGTTAGGAGTTCATGTGGTTCTTCCATTACCCTAAGAACTCATCCCCAGAACTTCAGGCTGCTGTGAGGCTGCTAGAAACACAGGTTTGAGTCTGAGTCCTGTCTCTATATTTACCATCTAAGGGACTTTGGATGTGCAATATCACATTAATAAACTTTGGCTGTAGGAGAATATTAGTGTGCAAACTTTATTAAATGACATAAGAGCTTATTTAAATAAATGAAAAAGTATAATGTACCATCAGAAATAAAGATTCTATGTTGTATAGATATCAATTCTGTTTAAACTACTTCAGAGTATAATGCAACCCAGAAATCTACCTGAGAGAGGCAACAGACTAGCCACTTTAGACATTAGCTGAAATCCACTTAAATTATTGCTCATAAAAAAAAATAGCATGGGACATGGGACAAAAAGCATTCTGAGAGGTGATAAAATAAGAAAAAGGTAAAAAATCAAAATCTCCTTGCTCTATTTCTATAAAATTGTGTCTCTTGATGTTGACAAATTGTGATAGCATGCAATTTTGGTGAAGTTGCCAGTGTTATTGTTTATTTAATCATTCCTGAAAAACAGGGTGTTATTTAGGGGTTATCACTTCATAAATGAGCATTGTCATTTCTACAGTTCAGCATTTGGCATAGTGCATTGCCATTAATGACTTGGCTAAAGAATGTGATGTATGTGGAAGCTTGAATTTGAGATCACCCAGATCATTTTAGCATAGCCAAAACAGATTGTTTTCTAACATTTGTATCCTCTAGATCTCACACTTAATCTGTCAAGGATCTGCTGAATGCTCCTACAAGAAACAGGGCACTGGGCTGCACCACCACTGCTCATCTCCTTGCCTGCCACACGTGTATCTCTTAGATTAGGGTGCCCCACGTCTTTCTAAAAATGCAATATTCCTCAGTTCTCTGAAAATCAAGGCACTTTACCAGAGGGAGATGTAGAACATCTTTCCAGTGAAAATGATCAATTGGCTCTGAATCAGGAAAACATTTTCTCTCCATTTAATTAGTATTTGCTCTGGATTTTTCTTCATTGATCTTTATATGGAAAGTGTTCTCACTGAGCTTGTGCCAAGTCTGAGATGTAAGATGCTTTTATTGCTTTGACTTTGGTAATATGAGTAGAGAACAGCTACTTTGAATTCTGAAGAAAGTGGTATGCAAGCTCCCATAAACACAGATGATGCTCCAGATAAAATGGAAATGTGTTTAGTCTATGTCAAGTAATGATCGTGGCCCTTGGTGAAGTCAGGTGGCAGTGGACCACACATTTCTCTCTGTTAAAGATGGCCTTCCTATCCAAGGGCCCAGAGGCCATGCGACATTTATTAAGCATGTACTATGTGGCAAGAACACTGGGCGAGAAACTAACAGTACACACATTAAGGACAATATGATCACTCTTCTCAAGAAGCTCACATAAAGTTGGAGAGGTAAAACAAATAATTTTGATAGAGATTTTTTTTTTTGTCTTATTATAGACTTGAGGACAGAACCGGTATTTCCACCTGGCAAGGGTTTGAGAACTCTCCACCGAGGTACTGAGGAAATCAGAGAAAGGAAATGGAAAGAAATTCAGGATCATGGAATCACATGAGCAAAACCACTATTGAAAATTTCTACCTAGTAGAGAGGAAAAGTTCTGCAAGAAATCATCTGACCCGAATATCAGTGAAGCCAAACACAATCATGCAGTTGCTAGAGGGGCACGGAAAAGCCCACGTTTACCTTCCCACGTTACATGCTGGCTGCCTCAGCCTGCTTCTGGTGCTAGGTTCCCCCTGAAAGCTGGGCTGCCTTCCATGTGTACCAAATGTTCCCCCCCCCCAGGTACCCTCCCCCCATTTCTGTACTGCAGTTTTGGGGGTGGTTGTGGGGTTAAGTTTTCTGACCTGCTCGCTTGTGGTTTTCCCTGCTGTCTTTGCTGGAGATGGTGCCAACTCCAAGCTCTGCTTCTTATTCATATTCTTCATGTCTATAGGCTTGTAACAGAAAGTCTTTAGTTCTAGGCCCTGAGAAAAGAGAATGTAAGAGCAGTGAATAATACACAAAATGAAACTATTCATAATAGTTTTTAAAACTGGGAAAGCTAGCAGCTGCTCAATTCCAATTATTTCTGTTATCTGCAGAATTTCTTGCTGAAGGCAAGAAGAATCACTGTACTCAGCAGCTTGAGAAATGCAGTTTTGTATAACACACAGACTCCCTAAAACTGCAAAATAACAGGAAGTTTAGCCATATTTTATACAGGGAAGAACGCAGATGGGGAAAAGCAGGGTCTGAGTTTGCCTCAAAATAGCAATATATCCAGAGGGCTTTCAGTATTCACAGATATTTGTTCATCCTTCATTGTCTTGGTGAAGATTTTATTAGCCCTACCTCATAGGTAGAGAAACTAAAGCACTCAGCATGTTTCAAGTTCACATAGCAATTCAGCGGCTAAAATCAAGAAAGGAATCCTGATTTTCCAGTTCCCAGGCCCGTGATTTATTCCCCTGGGTCATAGCTCTTGTTTTTCCCACACTGTGACCTACCAGCTGGCAGCCACAGCTGAAGCCAGTGTCTGAATATTCTTGTGTTATGGCTCTTTACTTACATGAATGTAATGCGATATTACTGTTTCCTCTATTAATATGGATGCTGTTTCTGTTAGGAACATCTCTTCCTATCCACTAAGATTTAATGTCCTGTAATCCTGGACTTTCAGATGATGGAATAACCCTTCATATTTGTGTTTTTCAATTTTCTGTAATAGACACAAATCATTGCTGTCCTTTTATGGGCTAGTGGCTGTGAATCTGTGTCAGAGTTTGTTGGTTGTTGGTTTCGTTTGTTTTAGCAAATGTAAGGAAATTCCTATTTTGCTTTTTCAAATACTGTACCTAGTTCCAGGTATTTGACTGTGTGTCTTGTTTCCAGGCTTCGCCCTTTCATCCACCCACTAACCTTTCTTCCATCCATCCCTACCTCCATCCATCTCTTCTTTAAGCCACATCATCACGATGTAGTGCTGAAAACATGCAAGGAACTGCTCTGGATGCTATGAAGAAGACAAAGATTCAAGCAGCAAATGCTTTTGCCCATTAAGCATACAGTCTGATAGGTTAACCAGGACATTCATTCATTAAATCATTCACTCATTCCACCTATTTTTAATTGAGCAGCTGGTACATTAAGTTGTGTGCAAGATAGTAGTGAACTGAACAGATGCTGCCTCTGTCTATCATAGACTCTATAACTGAGTGAGAAGCCACTACATTATTGCCAGCCTAGAAAAGCAATATAGGACTAAGGAATATAAGTAGGAAGAGCAGCGCCTCCGGAGGAGACAGAAAGGCTTCCTGAAAGAAGAAATACCTGATACCTGAAACATGAGTATACAGGCCCTGAAGAGAGAGGAAGTTTATCACCTTTCCAAGGCCCAGACAAACTTTGCCAAGTTTGCTTTTCTTCATTTCACATATTTTCTAGTGGGCCTGCCAAAATAAAGCCTGGTTTTGCATTTTATTCCACTGACTTAGCACTCATTTTAATAAACATTTCTGACAGGTCTTAATGCCCCATTATACTTGATTTGCTGTAAGTAGCATCTGCAATATTTAATTCTAGATATGGTAACACTGAGGTTTTCATGTCCCAAGTAAAGAAAAGCCCGAGAACTTAAGTTTTGTATATATATCATGTGTATGTATTTGATCTTCTCTTCTTCTCAGTCTAAATCTTCTTGTATAAAATAAGGCCAGTGTAAGATAGTCAGAAAAACCTGTTAAGGATTAATCATAAGAAAGCTGAACAAAGGGTGAGCTTGGCCAAGTCTCTTAAAAAGCCAGCTGTATGCATCTGCTTGTTAGCGTGCAGCATTATTCTGAGCTGGGAATTGTGTACACTGCACAGTGTACATGGGCCATTTGTCCTGGGAATATATTTTGTAACTGCCAAAACTAAACAGAGTTATCCAGTTCCCGTGAGAGGAACACGATGGTTCTGAAACAAAGAGAAAAAACTGAAAATACAGGACTGTTTTCATGGTTGGGGTGGGAAATGAACGCGAAACAGAAGGAAAAATATAAATTGAATCACTTTACTTTGAAATGTTTTGAATTTAATGATTACTGATAATAACAAAATATGCAGTGTGCCACTTTTTATTTTAGTAAATATTTTGATAAATAACCTGTTTAGGGCATTTAAAAAATATTGTATGATGATATTCAATGATGCAGTATAACAGACTTTGTTCTTTATAAAAGTATTAATATTTAGTTTAAAATTTTAATTAACACTTGGAATTGCTTATTTGGGCTAAGTGTAGAATGAATATTAGAATATTCCAAACAATAACAGAAAAACCCAAACAGCCAAGGCTTAAATGAATCGAAGCCTAGATAAATCGTTGGACGTAATCCGTCCAGAAATGGCATGGCAGCTCCATTAGGTTTTCTAGGTCTCAGACTCAAATGCTAGTCAGCAGCTCTTGGTGCTGGCTTGCCCCTCAAGGAGAGAGAAGTTTCTGGAACTCATACATTATTCCAGACAAAAAGGTGGGAGAAACAGGAAATGATAAAGGTGTCCTCCCCTTCTCGTAAGAAAGTATTCTCATCCCTCTTTTCCCAAATGTATGTACTTTACATAGTTGCAATCATATTATTCATGTAATGTGCTTTCTTCTTTTCCATAATTTTTTCAGATTATAATTCTCATTGCAATTTCCCCTACATACTCTTTTGAATGGTTGTTCCATAATTACTTAACTTTTCCCTATTCTTGGACATTTTTAAAATCTATTTTCAATTCTATAAATAAAATACAATGAATATCCTCATACAGAGAGGTGTTCTTTTGTGTATTATTTTCAAATGGGTGAATCTTCTGAAATGAGAGTATGAGAACAAAGTAGGCAAATATTTTTATGGTACTTGAAACATATTACCAAATTACCAAAAGGTTAGTACTAATTTACTTTGCATGACCTACTTTACCATTGTTGGCTTTCAAAGCCATTAACTGTCACAGTTTTTAAAGGCTAATTCAATAGGTGAAAAATGGTGCTATACTGGCTTTTTTCTAATTCTATTCAGTGCTTATTATTGAGATTGCAGAATTTTCAATATGTTGGCTTACTAAGAACACTTTTTCTTAAGGGAATTAGCTATCATATTTTATATCTAGTCCTTGGAGTTTTTTTTTTCTTCCAATTTTTCAATTTATATTTAAGAATACAACCTTTTCTTGTATTTGTTGTAGATATTGTTCTACATATTTTCACCATTTAAAAAATCTTAAATAGTATAAAAATTTTATACAGCTGAATGTTGATTATTTACTCTAGCAATTCTATTGCTTCTATGCATAGGAAGCTTAAGTATTTATAAGCCTTAATTATTTTATATTCAATAGGTCTTCAGAGTTGAGGTATACTTCATTTCCTTTTCTCTGTGGCACTTTACATCATATGGAATTTTGTCATATGTTTTATAATGTGGACTGAAATGCTTTATCTAACTGCTATTGTGTTACTATAGCACCATTTGGAAAATAATTTTAATACCCCCTGTTATTTTCCTACGTCATATTCATCATGTGTTACATGTTTATGTGGAATTGAGTCCATTTGGGGTTTTATAATTTCATAGTTCTTAATGACTATATATAAACACTTCACTTTCAGTTAGTATTGTTTAAATCACATGCTCTTATTCGTTCTTCATGCATTCATTCAAGTATTAGCTAGCGTCTTCTTTGTACCTAGTGCTAGGTATAAAGTGATGGGTAAGATATAATTCCATTCTTGTAGAATTTACAAATTTTCAGATGAATAATCTAACTACATAAAGTCTTCGACCTTGACAAAGACTGCCAATGCACGGACACAAGGAGAAATCAGCATTTACACATTGGTTTTCCATGGATTCTGTTTGGGAATACATGCGTCATCATGAGGAAATGTCTATCATGGGTTTCCACTTTCACTGGAGGGAATAATAGGAAAAATGCCTGAAGAAAAAATGATATGCTCTACTTTATGGGTTATGAGGACCTCAAGGAGAACATGTGTTTCCATTTTATTAATGAAGATGACGGGTTTGCACTGATCAGCCAAGGACTGTCTTGAAATGAAAGGACAATTTTTCCTCATTATGTCCCTTTGTGACAGTGGCCCGTCTCCTGCTGACACGTGTCAGAGAGTCACTGTAGTACTGGTGGCCACCTTGAAAGCTGTCCTCATGACCCCCCCCCCAGATATATTTCCCCTTGCATGTGCTAATTCCTTCAAATCACTCATCATTCCTTGGAACTGACCTACTTGGTTCCACCCAGACTACCTAGAAGAAAAGAACTTGAGGATGAGTTTTCCATTTGTTCTCTTTTCACTTCTAATGTTGAACCCTTATTTGACATGAGGGATTTGGTTATCACGCAGGTGGAATAATACAGAATATTTTCAGGATTTATTCCAAGCTTAGCTGGCGAATGAAATATTGATGATAGGTAGTGAACAAACATGCTAGTAATAAATTATTCATTTTTAAGTGAATTTTTATTCTGGAGAGTTAAAAGAATCATACCATCCACAGTTACTATAGGAAATCAGAAAATTTTGTTAAATGAAAAAATTGAAATGAAAAAAACAGGCTCTTCTATAATATAGGGCTCAGATAAAACCATTGTAAACATTTTAGTTTGTATGTTTTAGATATATACCCATATTTGTATTATAATTTTTATACAAATTACTTATAATTTGCCAACTATTACTTTTCAATCAAAATAAAATATAAACATATATTTACTTATTTTCAGATTATTTTAATGTCATCATATCACTTTATTACTTGAGTGAAACGTAATTTATATATAGCCATTCATATGCATTAGAATAAAACATTAATGAAATTCATATACATAAACATTTTCATGTCTGTTAATATTGCCTTAGAAAATATTCCTAGACACGAGATTTGTGGATTAGGGTAGCACATATTTCGGTGCTTTTAAAACATAAGATCAAATGGTCCTCCAAGAAAGCTGGGCCAGTTATAATAATCCCAGATGTTCAAAACAGTGTTCTGTTTAATCACTGGGAATATTTGAACAGTGGTAATTCATTTTTAAACTTTGATTTATTTGACTAATATCAGGACTGAAGATACCTTTCCCAGGCTTTTAGCTTCATTTTCTATAAATTGTAATATGATTTATGTAATTATTAATTTAAAAGTAATTTAGTCTTTCTGACAAGTACCAAATCATATCCCTCGTTTGTGGAGAGTAACTGAAGCAAAACTGAAGGAACAAAACAGCAGCAGATCAGACTCCAGCGAGGGACTAGTGGTTACCAAAGGGGAGGGGTGGGGCAGGGAGGGTGGGGAGGGAGGAAGAAGGGGACTGAGGGGTATTATGATTAGTACATATTGTGGAGGGGAGGCCACGGGGAAGACAGTGCATCACAGAGAAGACAAGCAGTGACCCTGTGGCGTCTTACTACACTGATGGACAGTGACTGCAATGGGGTGTGGGATGAGACTTGATAATGTGTGTGAATGTAGTAACCACAATGTTTTTCAGGTGAAACCTTCATAAGAGTGCATATCAGTGATATCTTAATAAAAAAAAAGTAATTTAGTCTTTCTGTAATAATAGTCATATTATGCCCCTGCACATCAGGCAATTGGCAAATGTTTACTGGAGAAGGAATGAAAACATTTGAGAATCTTGTACCACCTCAGGGATATCATTACAAAGAATATCTTACTGGAAAGTCGTAGAACTGCCAGTTGAGGTTTCAGGGATGGCAATGGCCTAAAAGAACATTGGTCCAGCTGTCGACTGCAGCATTTCATGTTATACGGCTGGATGGTGAATAGTTATTTAGTAGAGCCCAGTACCACAGGGATATGAGTTGGAGGAACTGTCGTAAAAGAAATTACAGCGGATAGAGGAGAGACAAAAAGAACTGAAGATGTGAGCTAATAATTAAGATAATGTAAAAGTAATTGTCATATTTTAAATGAAATAATTATGGCACTGATTGGGTAGGTCAATTTTAGACTCTTGGTTGGAGACCTTATGCTATATACACATTTCTTAGATGTTATTCAGTATTTTGAAGTGCTTTCTACTATGCAAGAATTTGTAGGCAATTTAATATCCTGAGATGTTATCTGTCAATTTTATTCAAGGCTGTAATACTCTGGCGTGCTCCAGAGACTAGTGCTTCTATAAAATTACTCCGTGGTCTGTGCTGAATGCAAATCAAGTGGTTTTCTTTTTATTTATGTGCACTGAATGTGGTACAAAGTTGCTCTTAAAAATGACCTCTGCTTCCAATGAGTTTTAGAGAAACATAAAATGATCACAATTCTTTTGAATCAACATTTAAAAAATACCTTTGGTTTTTATTAATTCTATTTGCAATTAGATAGGGTTTCTTTCTGCTGCAGATATGGTAGTTTATATATTTATTAGGAATGTGACATACTATCTAAATGAGTATGAATAACAGCAGATGATTATAAACCGGTGTTTATCAGATTATGATCATTCTAGCATTAACCATTACTGACTTTTTGATTCAGTCTCTTCAATAATGACTATATAATACATTTAATTCATCAATACCCATCTTCTTTGAATGTAGGTAAGTGCTAATTCATTGAACCGTTGCCCTTATATAAAATGCAGCATTGTTAACTTTAGACTAGGAAAAATAAAACAGGAGACAGAAAACCTGTTTCTTGGCATTACTCAGGGGCCAGGTATGTCTGCTATGCATTCAGGTGAGTAAACCTTGAAATCCCACCAGCCCATATCAGAGTGTAAACATGTAAATGTAAGTCCTTCGTCTACAAAAGGAGAATGCCTCTTTGGAAGTAAAGTGCTATAAATTTATCCAATGTTTATCCAATGTTCAATTTCGCTTTTATTTTGATATCGGTGGAAAGTAATTTTGAGAGCACAGAGTATTATTTTTCTGTGCTTTTTCAGTTTATCTTGACTTAAACTGTACTTAAGTTTAAAATCAAATTTTTCTCATTGCATTTTTAAAGCTAAAATTTGGTACAGAAGTCATTAAAAGACAGAACTATCAACTGGCCATTCTGTCGGCTAAAATTTTTCTTTGACAATAACACTATTTTTACTAAGGACTCTGTAAGCAAGATAAGGCACTAGAGAATCTTTTCTCCCAATTCTGTTCTTGTGCTTATATAAGGTATCCAGATTTGCCTCCTGTTTCATTTAAAAAGCATGAACATTTAGCTGTTGAGATAACCTGGATCAGTCTAAATCAGATAAGGGAGATGGAATTTTCAAAATTTTTGTAGTGTTTATTTATGGTTTTAAAGCACCTTTGAGATTTCAAAAGTAGATTTGTAATCTAGGTGCTGCAGCCATAGCCTATTTCTTAAATATCCTCTCACCCTTATTGAGTTGTTTGTCTGGAGGAGCTGCTAATTTAACTCCTTTTGCACAACTGGCAGCTTTCAATATAAAGAAAGACCCTGCATTAGGTGATGGTGGAGGTAGAAGGGGGCAAAGATCAGGTGAGGGAGATTCAGGTTTATGCTACTTTAGATACCATATGATGTATAAAGTCTGAAATGCTTGCTGGCCTGGTAGACTAGTTATTTACTCAGAGGAGAGCTGATGGACAGCTGGCATGCTTCCCAGGAAACAGGCAGCTGAGAGAAGGCACGAAGGTGGCCTACCTGATCTTGCTGAGCAGTGTCCTCCCAGCAAAGGGGGTTCAGCCCAGAGCCACGCTCATGGCATCTGTTAGCCTCTGCTGACCCTAACAGCAGGCCCAGAGGACAGCGGCCTCGGTGTTCCCAATGACTCTGATGGACTGCAGTCCCCACATGGGTGTTTAAAGGCAGGAGAACAGGTTGAGTCTGGGAGGGAGGGACGTCTTCACCAGAGCTCAATCAACCTGGACTTCTGCCCTCACTGCGGTTGGCTACTAGGCTGTGGACCTGGGCAATCCTTCCTTCTTTTGCTGTCCTCTGTACTCAATATCTACACAAAATTAGTTTCCACAGATCTGTTCATCTATGTGCTGTTTCCTGAATAGCCATACTATATTAGGCAAAATACCAGGCCGAGGGGACAAAACAGTCTGCTCCAAGGATCATACAATCTAGTGGAGGAAACAAACACATAAAAATATAACCAAGAAAATGAAGAGAAAATGCAGTAAGATGTACTGACTCTGCACCAGATGTGCCCTAGTAACACTGACTTTGCCTTTACATTCTGCATGTTACTTCTCTGTCATCAGTGATTCAGAGTGAGGTATTAGTGGTTCCAGGTGGATAGGGGGAGTTTCCTTGGAACAGTCTGTATTTCCTTAACTAGTGCCTGAGAAAATAATAATTTGACTAGTTTGATTTTTCATTTTAATATTTAAGAGTTTGTAGGGAAAAGTTGAAATATGTCATAATGGTAAATATCGATAACACAACAAGATGATGGAGGACAATATTTTCCTAATTTTGGAGAAGGTGTTCCCTGGCATAAAAGCATCAGAGTCAGAAAAAGATGTCGTTTCCCTTGAGAGGGAATGGGAGCGTTGAGAGTGAGGAGCAGATGCGGGGGGATGGCAGAGGATAGCAGTGCAGAGCCATGGGCACGGGAGTTGTGGGTTGGGGTGGGACACAATTTTAGCTCCTAAGAAATGAAACTTTGGAGATGGGAGAAATGTCTGCAGATGAATTTTAAGAAGTCATGCTGAAATAAGTGCCCTGTAAGTCCTCTGAACCTCTCCCAAAGGAAAACCTGAAGTAACCATATATATGAATGTTCAAAGTTGGTGGACTAATATTTCCTTGAATGTGACTCAGCACAGATAACCGGCCCCAGGCCTGCTGAGCCGTGATGACTACGTGGACCCTGCCGGTGGGGTGCTGCCGGGAAGGACAGAGGCGGGACACCCGGATCACAGCCAGGTTCTGAGCAAGACCTTTTCGGGTTTGTATTCTCATAAGAGATACCACCATAAAACCTCAAAAGAAGATTTCAGTGGGTATTTCCGTGGACATGGAAAAAGAATGATTGGTGAGGGGCTTAGGTCAGGACATCTTTGTGGTATGCTCTTTACTTTTAAACTTTTGAAATGTTCTCTTTATACGCACCGTATCGCACAGTGAACACCCTCCTAGAATCTTTGTCCGTGTGCCCCAGAAAGCAGGAAGAACCTGCTAATAGCCATTTCTTCATTATGAAAGTCTAGTAGGAAGACACAGTGGCAGGAGAGTAGAGGACAGCTTCTCCATGCCTCTAGAGAGGACGCAGAACAGGAGAAAGACTGCAGCCTGGTCTGCGTTGCTCGGAACTGTAATACGAGTCCATCGAATACATTTGTACTATGACAAGAGTAACAGTATCCTTTGCAGAAATTCTATTAAGCCAGCCTGGAATACTGAAACTTCCAGGGTTAGAGAAAGAGACCAGAGTTCACTGAGCTCCATGCTGTGATGGACACTGTTGTAGCCGTTCACCCTGTAAAATGCTTTACTTACATCTCAATCCTTAAAACTCCCTCCTCCACCAGATAGGAGGCACGTATTTTGACAGATGAGGACGCAGCTTAAAGTCCCAGTGCTTGTGAGATCAGAAGTGGGATAGGACCCTTGTTTGTATGTTTGTTTGTTTGCTTTTTCCATTCTATTACAACGCTTTTCACAAAATAAGGCAACTTTGTCAAAACCTGTGTGTCACTGAGACTATGAGCTAAAGGAAAGGTTCATTAGGATGCTATAGGGATTAAACTTATCATGCACCTGTCAGATATTATAATTTGCTTGATGAAATGGCACAGGCATTTTCTTTATGGAACAGTATAAATAATTTATTGATATGCAATCATGTATAGACATCACATATGCTTATCACACAAAAAATAAGACTTTCATGTAGGCTACATGTAGTTATTTAAGGATTATTTTTGAACTTATTCCAATTTATATCTTAGATGAATCCTAGTTGTTTTTAAAACTATACAATCCAATAAATATATAGAGTAGTCCCCTCCATCACCAGACTTTAATAAGATGGAGGAGAGAAAATTTTCTATATGTTTCATCTCTGTCTCTAAGACTTAGCACAGTGCCTGGAACCCTAGTGATAAATATTTTGCTTTCTTAAAGGTAGAGGGGATAGTGGGCATGAGAGTGTATATATTTATATATCAAGTTCTGTTAAACGTATTTAAAATAAATGTTCATTGAGAACAGCTATGCTTGGTGAAGAGTTCCTCACATTGACGATCAGTATAACTGTTTTAGGAGCTCAGGCTCTGAAGTCAGGCTGCCTGGGTTTAAACCCCAGCTCCACAGCTTACCAGCTGCATGAGTTTAGGCCATTCTGAGTGTTCCTTCCCCTGTGATGTAGGTTGATAATCAAACCACACTCCCAGTGTGTTGTGAGGATTAAATGACTAATGCAAGTATTTAGTCGAGTGATTGAAACCTAGTAGGCATCAATAAAAGTTTATTATTGTTATTATTATTATTATTATTAAGTGAAAGAATTAAACTTAGATTCACTAATGACCAAAGAAAATTCTCATGCTACACTATCATTAAAGGTATAGAGAAAAAGAACCTTTAGTCTGATCCAAAAGATCGTATTCTGCCCTTATTTTCTGAACCCCACTTCTGAAAAAAAGACCATGGCAATGAGAAGCAAAAGGGATTAAACTGTACTTCAGGGAATCATACACTTTCTCATCATTATTCCATTCTCACTGCTTTCTAACTCAGCCTGTGAGTTGAACTGAAACCCCAAGCCTCTTCCAATCTTTCAATCAACTCAGTTTAATCCTTTCCATTTTAGCTGGATTTGCACTAAGAATAGGCTGTTAAATTATAGAAGACAATCCTATCTTCATTAAACATGAGTATATTTGATTTGGTTTTTGTTTTTCTTTCATTTTTTTTAAATTTCAGGTGAACCTAATGTCAAAATATTTTTATGGAATTAATGAGAGAATAAAAAGTAATATCCAAAATTTAAAAAAATGTCTATCCAGAGTTATGTGGACGTAAGAGCCTCATGAACAGCAATAAAAGCTGCCCTGCTTCTGTGTGCGATGTAAAACATCTTTTTATAGGAACGTCCCATTTAACAATGAGGAAATAAAGTACCCAAGAAAACATTTTTCCTGACTAGAGCTTTTTATATAAATAAATATATTGCCCTCTTCCTGTCTCTCTCCACCAGAGTTAAACAATGGCCACTTGGAAAGGAAATGATATCAACAACCTATCGATAAAAATCAAACTGCCCTGTAGAGAACAGAGTAAAAAACAACAGAGCAACATAACTTTCTAACTTCTGTACTTTGTCAGGGTAACTCTGTTATTAGATTCAAAGCATAATTCCATTATACCCCCACCGAATTTGAGTTTATTATGTTTGTACAGCTTTAGTATATATCTCTCTCAGCAAAGACAACTAAGAAATCCAAATGAAAAGATAAAACTAAATTGTCTTTGGCAGGTAAAATTTATGCCTTTAAATGTATACGATTCTTTTTTGATCAAACCTTACAATTTAGCATTCCAGCGTTTTTCATAGGTATCCATTCTGAGAAAGGATATTTCAGCAGAGTTTACAGAATGACCATGCAGAATCTTGAAGACCATTTATCAATTTAATGATACTGAAAAAATGTTTGGCAGAACATTCAGACAATGGATAAAAGATAACATAAAATATGTGGCAAGACTCCATGCCTGTGGCAGATTTTCAGAGTTAGAATTTAACATGTTACAAATCAATCTTATTCTCAAGGAAGTGATTTCTCCTGTGCATGTTCTAGTTTTTCCTGAATGATCATGTATCTAGATGACCTGTTTTGCCTGCTCAGAGAACCAAGGTCAAATCTCTTTGCAGTCTTTCAAACTAATGTCTGGTTTCTGCTCCAGATTTGCTCTTGTGCAAAGTATTCAGAAGAATAAACTATTACAACAGTAACGGATTTTATATATTTTGCCATCTGTATTTCTTAGGTGATTGTTAACCAGATGTGGTGATTATAGGAAGACCTCCATTGTATCTGAATTTAAATATTTAAAACCTTTCATCTAAGTTCCATAACAGAGCAGACCTAATCCTGGTAGTCATAGCTGTCTTTCAGATAAGACAACGATGTCCTAAACTGCACTCCAGTTTTATGAAAGGAGGAGAAGGATATTGTTTAAAATGGATAGTGTCTTCAAATCACCAGAAGGGAGGTACCACATATTTTTGAGTGATAATTCAAACATCCCAAATGTCCAAGGGAAATGTGGAATGCTTTCCATGCCGGAACTCTGTATTCTTCATTTCCTCTGATATCAGAGGTCTTATTTTAATTAGAAACCAGCCAGCAAGGAGGACTCAGTCAGTGCCACAATTTGAGAACCCAAGGAAGCAGTAAAGCTGAGAAGACTGCCCTCCAGCGAGTTCCATGTGCTCCTCGAGTGAAACCCTCCTCTTTCCAACAGTCTCAGGCCGCACACTGGACACGCCAGTTCTCAAGACGACTAGATGGGAATAGCAGTCCTCAAAGTGAGCTTGGAGATTGCTCAGGTGGGTCAATGATCTCCATAGATACAGAGTAAAGACCCCAAATAATAGTAATAATAATACATACAATGACTTGTTCTGTGTCATATTCTAAGTAGATTTCATTTGCTCATATAATTAATGAGCACACCAAAGGAAAAGGAAAAAAGAAGGGCTTAATCTGAGTCCCATTCTAAGATTGAACTGAATACATTTTCTAGTATACTATCTTGCTTTTAGTTTCTTTGAATCTTTTAAATCAGTGTAGAATTGTTTAGGGCCACATTCAAGAAAAAAGAGAGAAGAGAAGGCATCGGTATTAGGTTTGTGCCTCATTTAGTTATGGCTGTTAGGTTTGAGATCAGAAAAAAAAAAACCTTAAAATATAACTCACCATAATAACAGAAAAATTGGAAGAAATGAACAAGAGCTCAAAAAGGACCCTGGAACAATGACTCAGACAACTATAAAGCTCGACCGCATTGCATCACAGTCTTTATTTTCTGAGTATGTTTATTGCCTTTATCAAGTTTTGGTTCTTTATCAGGAGTCAGCTTCCATGCTATTGTTGTAACAAGCTTACAGTCCTGAAACTCAGGACAGATTATTGCATCTGAATTTCCAGCAGATGTCCTTATTTATCTCTCGAGATTTTGAATGAAGGAGTGAGATATTAAGGATAACTTCATACAGAAAATTTTTAGGTTTTTTGCTTTCCAAACTATTTAGAAATACCCCTCAGGTTATGTAAAATTTATTTTTATAGTAATCCTATACTATTAGTCATTTATACATATGAAATATATTTCATACACATATTTCATATATATAAATAATATGTTAATATTGATTCACTGCAAAAGGAGAAGGGAAAACTTAGAAGGGAAATAGATCCAAATAATGAAGTCATATAATCCCATAATTCTAGATTCTACTTGACATTGGAGTCTAATAAACCTGCGTTGAGATGCAGAAGAGTTACTGGCCAGGCTTTCTATCTTAAACCTCAATCTGCATCTATGTCTGTGGATTAGAGGCAAAAATCTTTATCTTTGCTGTGATGATTAAGTGATATAACATAGAGAGATGGCCTGATATAAGCTATACTGGTTACATTGTAGATATTCAAAAAGATCATTTCATTTCTCATTATCTTGTCTGCTATAGAGATTCCGTAAGGGGTCAGATATCCTCCAACTGTACGTGTGTGGACATAGACGGCGGGAACAAAGATGGAGAGCACCAGTCTGAGAATTTAGTTTCTTCACAGATAGTATTTGAAGGATTTTAGGAACTTACTGGTAATTACAAGAATTGAGGGAAATCAACATTTCTTCCAAATCAAGTAAATGTTCTAATTTTAAAACAGAACACCATGATCAGTTCATAGGGGGTGGGAGAATATGTAAAGATACACAAGAAACTGGTAAGGTTGCCTCTAGGAAGGAGGAATGGGGAGAAAAGCAGGGGTGGACATCATTTTCTATTTATTCTCTGCTGTGGACTGAATGTTTGTGTCCCACCAAAACTCATATGCTGAAATCCTACCCCCCAATGTCATGGTATTAGGGGGTAAAACCTTTGGGAGGTAATTAGGATTAGATGGGATCATGAAGATGGAGCCCACCTGAATGGGGTAGTGCCTTCCTAAGAGTCACCAAAGAATTCACTTCTCCTCTCTGCTCTCTGCCACGTGAGTATGCAAAAAGAAGCTGGCAGTCTGCAACTTATAAGAGGGATCTCCAGAGCCTGAGCATGCTGGCACCCTGATCTCAGGCTTCTTATCTCCAGAACTGTGAGAAATAAATTTCTGTCATTTGGAAACCACCCAGTCTGTGGCTCTTAGTCATAGCAGCCTGAACTGATGTAGACACTCCCTTTTATTTCGTTTTATTTTGGCATTGTATGTGGACACATGTTTTGTCATGATTTTTGTTTTGAAATAAACAGAAACTGAAGAGAAATGGCATTTAAGTACGTCAGCACTGTGCGTCCTCAGCAATCAGGTCTTTTATGTTTTGGGGAAAAACTCTATACTTTATAGAGAATCAAATGAAAGTAGAAAAGTTTGCCAGGCATGTTCTTTACAGGCATGCTTTTTTAATGAATCAAAATATTCCTTATGTTTTTAAGCATACTAAACTAATTTTTTATTTTATATAGAAACTAATCAGAAGCAGCTAGGCAATGATAAATCAACTAAGGAGCAAATATTTTTAAAAGTCTATGTGCAAAGATCTTTGCTAGCCTTGGGTGTGAAGGTAGTAGGAGGAAGTCTTACAAGAACTTACAGATATGGTTAAGATACACAACTCTGTGTTTTGGATTAGGATGCAATGGAGAAGACAGAACCACATTTAAACAACCATGTAAGGCATCATACAACAGGTTTTATAAATGCATAACATTTCTAAATGCTATGTGATGTGGAGGAAGGAAGGTTTTTTTGGTGTGTGAAAGGCGTTCGAGAAAGTGTCATTGGGGACCGTGTTATAAGAGCAGATACCTGAAGTGTATCTGGTGTACAGGCCTTTCGGACAGTAAGAACACCTGAGTCAAGGAGCAGAAGTTGGAGAGCAGGACCGTTTAGACTGGGTAGAGCCCTAAGGTACTAGGAGAAGGGCAGCACCTTAGGGGATAAACCCCAACAGGAGAGTCAAACCAGCTCAGGGTCTGTACAGCGGGTTGAAGACTTTGAATTTTCTTCTGTGAGAAATTGAGAACATTTGAAGATTTTCCACTTAAGTTCACATGTTCAAATGATAACTCTGTGAGGGTATCATGGCTGGATTGGCATGAGGAGCAGCTCAGGACGGCGAGACAGGAGGAGGTTGTTGAGAGGGTGCATGGTCATTGGTCATTAGCCTTCTTTCTGTGCAGCATGGTTCTGACTGTTAGAGCAACATGACGTGTGGGCTCGCCTGCAGGGACCCCTTCGAAGCAGACACATCACATGCCTCTTTCCACGTATTTTGCCACAGGAATTTTTGTTAACATCCTGAAAAGAAATACATCTGGCATAATTCATGATTATCTTAATGAAGTGGTAATTCAAAAGCAATTGGCTAGCCCTGGAAGCAGAACCAGGATTAGGCCAGAGGTCATGGCTACTTGAATCAATCAAAAAAAAAAAAAAGCAGTTGAGATGTTGCCCCTTTAGTTTTAGGATAGGTCATTTTCATTATCCACACTAAAGTTTGTTCCAGTTAAGGATGCTTTTTCCTTTGAAACTGGGTTTTTGTACCACAAAATATTGTACAGCAAGCTTCCAGGGATAATTTTCTAAGACATGGTCTTATTTATAGCTTTTGGTTGTTCATATAAATAAGAGATCTTTTTCCAATTTAAGAAGCTAAGAATTACTTCTAGAATTCTTTGGAAAGTCACACCACTAAAGTACCTGGCTGACATTCTCAGAAATGCCTTTGTAGTTGAAGGAAGCTTAAGCAGAAGCTCTCATGGATGATTTGCCCACAGTGTCAAAAATCAGAGGAATTTTCCACTGGGCTCCAAGAGTTCAGCATTTGCTTTAATTAGAAAGATATTTGGGTGTTTAATGGGGACTTTTCAAACCGTTGGAGCAGAACTAGGTTAAATGGCCCTATTTATTTGCAGAAATAAAGTTAACAGTGTCACAGAGGCTGCATAAAGCCACACATAATTGCAAAGGGGAGGTAAGGAAAATAACAGATGAGAAATTTGCATCAAAGAAAGTTATAGCCAAACATGTAGCTATGTCTCTTACTAAGGAAGACAAAAGGAAACCTATTTTCATACCAGAATATCCATATTCATTTTACTTAGCTAGGAATTGGTTGCAATATCAGTAGAATTTAAAATTTTTTCAGCAATATAATTTTCTGGGTATCAAGAGAGTCTTTATATTTGAGTTTTTGTTTAGACTACAGGTTCTTTGGTTAAGAGAGGAAGCTTCTATAAACTCTTCAAAACCTGAGCATGCTTCTCAAGTCATTTTAAAAATAAAGGCTATGATAAAAATCTAAAGGTCCCTTTAAGAAGTAGGTTGCTGCCAGTAGGTTCAGGAAAAGAATGATTATAAAACAGAAAAAGTCTGAAGTGCTTATGAAGAAAACACTTCAGTGTATATTGGCTTTTATGCCAGTTGGTTATTTTAAAGGACATGAATCTCTCAGAAAAGTAGAGAAATTAAAGGAACTAAGCACCTTACTGGAAAGAAAACCTCTTGGAGGTTTGGCCAGAAAGCAGTGTTGCCTCCTGAAAAGATAGATGTATATGCTGCAGTGGGTACTTGTCTTTACCTGAGACCGCATGGAACAGAAAGCTGTAAAAACTTGGAAACTGAGGAAGGGTGAGCTAAGAGCTAATCAAAAGTTGTAATGAGGCAACCTAGGGCTTTGTCTCTGATCAGCTGTGAGTGGTACTTAAAAACTTTCCAAAAATTTAGAGAGAATTTTCTGTAAAGGCTATTGTTATCAAGGTTGTTCTAAAGCACCAAAGTACTGGTGTTGGGAGTCCATAATGTGTCTATGAATGACTTTGAATTTAGGAGAATGCCTTAAAAGAGTTAGAACAAGATTTGAATGTGTAGTAATTGGTAAAAATTAAAATGTATTAAAACATTTTACTTCTTTGAAATTTGTTCTCAGTATTATCATTCATAATATATAAACAATACAAGTAATGTTTAAAATGCTACTTGCTCTGTTTTGCTAACAAAGGTATTGAGTAAGAAAGAAACAGAAATGACAAAAAATTTAAAGCTGTGACCAGTGGTACATGAAAACTTACTCAGTACCCCCTTTTATCTGATGGTAGCCATTGTATTATGCCTGTAGAACTTACATAAAAAAGTTGCTTGGCCTGATGAGTTCCAATTTATGGATTGAGGACAGAATAGTAAGACGTTATTCTGGACAAGTATAAGAAATGGTAGTTGTAGTTGTTCCATATCTCTGAAGTTCAACAAAGTCTGAATTCCAAATTTGGTCATTTCAAGTATTTCATCAAGATGTAACTGAACCTCAAGGGTTTATCTCTGCTTTTAAAGGATTATTCATGAAACTAAAGGCCTACAGCCATTCTGGAATTATCCAATTTGCTCAGGATAAGTCATGTATAATACCACATTGCTCTTAGGACCACTTTTCTTCCAAGCCCTTTTTATTGGTATTATGTTACTAACCCTCTAAGCTTCCCTCAGAGGTATGTATCAATGGGTCCACAATGTTTTTGAAAATGTTAAACCATAGAGATATTGGACGTCTGGCCTAAGTTAAAATGCAAACTATGTATTATTATATATTATTTATGATGAGTATTTGTTTTGTTTTTTCTCATTTAGCAAAGTGTATAACCAAAGGAAGGGAAAGCAGGCAGTCTGATTCATTACTGTCATTTAATAGATGCCAAAACTGAGTCCTCACAGATTTCTAATCTGCTTTAGGTATTGTTTGCCAGGCTATGAAGCAACATAACAGGATTGCCATATGAAGAGCAACTTACATGTTCTTCATCTTAGTAAAATCTTATTAAAATAAAGAGGGGAAATTTTAAACAAACTTTATTTTTGGTAACTGAATTTAACTTGAAATAAACATATATTCTTAGGAAAATAAGTTGAATTATTTTGGTTTCCTGTCACACAAGGCTGAGTCCAGGTTTTGTTGATATGAAAGCTTGTACCACTGGGGATCTTTTAAAGAAAAATAATACAGAATTGCAAATACAAAATTAGCTATATGTAACTACTTATTGAGAATAAGAAAATAATTGCAATAAATCCTAACTTTCTGAAGGTTATAAAAACAATAAGCATAGAAAAAGCATACACAGTAGTTTTATTAATTTATTGTCTGTCACTAATTTTTCTTTGTACTCTATATAATAATTTTGTAATATTTTCCATAGAGAGAATAGAAAGATCATTCAGTCTTTGTTTTAGCATTGTTGAATATGATATTTTTCCCTGAGAGTTAAGAAAGTTGCTCTCAGCTCTACACAGCATTATTAATAACCTCACACAAGACTGGCCCCCCTTTATTCCTGCTTTTGCTTTCAGCATTTTCAGTTATCTGGAAGCATATGATCCTCCTTCTGGCTTATCATCAGGTCAATAGCAGCCTAACCCTATGTCACAGCATCTATGTCATTCACCTCACTTCATCTCATGATGTAGGTATTTTATCATCTCACATCACAAGGGTAAACACAGTACAAGAAGATATTTTGAGAGACAGAGACCATATTCACATGAATTTTATTATAGTATATTGTTACAATTGTTCTATTTTATTACTAGTTATTGTTGTTTATCTCTTCCTGTGCCTAATTTATAAATTAAATTCTATCGTAGGGATGTATTATAGGAAAAGAATAGTATCTACAGGGTTTCATGCTATCCGTGGCTTCAGGCATCCCCTGGGAGTCTTGGAATGTATCACTTGTAAGGGGGTTTACTGTATAGGCAAAAATCTCTATCAAATGTTCATAGAGGACCTTACCATTTCATGGCATTTCAAGTTTTGTTATACAGTGTAGTCACAATGGCCTTTGACATGACAATCACAGGACCTGTGACTCTGTCCTTTTGAGTCAAGGAACAGTAGAATCCCTGGAAGCACCTCCACATCTGGACGGTTAGCAATTCCTTACTTATACACTAAAGTGACCATGAGCCACATTAATGTGTCCCGTTAAACCCGAACTCAAGGTATTCTCAAGGTGACTTCTCTTTAGCCTGATGCCAAACACTCCAACATGGCTTGATGTGGGAGGAAGTCAGGATGGAAAGAGACAGCAGTCTTAACCAATTGTGGTTAAAATGTCTTAGCATTGCAAATTTCACAAAAATTATTGTGACCTTGTGAAAGCTGCTAGGGCTCCTTTTGGGAAGGAGCTTGGGGAAATGAAGGGCTAAATTATGATAAATTTGTCTCTGCTAAATTAAACAAACGAAACTACAGATTTATGTAAAATTTATCACACTAATATGAGTAGAAATTAAGATAAATCCTAACAGGCATTCCTTTGTGATACAACAAATAGTGATGTGAGTCAATTTTAGTAGCCTATGTATTAAAGCAATATGAAGTTTGAATAGTATGAATGGTCAATAATATTAAGGAAATATTTTTATGAAGGGATAGTAATTATTTTTTAAGTATAGTGGATTCTAAAAGTCCCACAAATTAAATTTTAAATAATTTGAAATATTCAAAAGGCATTACCTTCAGCTGAGTTTGTGGAGCAAACAGCTGATTAACTAATAAAATGTTTAGGTGTTTGACTAACATAATGTGAAATCTGAGCATTTGTCAGAATATGAATGTAATCCTGAGATGGGTTAAAAAAAAGAAAGAAATGTACAAACAGCAGCTATCAAAGCTCTGAATATAAAAGGCAATATTGTTTGAGAACTTTTGACAAAAAGATGACATATGCTAAGAGGAAATTGGCATGCAGGTGAAATATTTTCAGCTGTCATTTATTAAGTAATGACTTCCATGAGATGAAAATTGTAAACTTTTTAATGACCTAATGTCCTGAAAATCACTACTCCAATAAGATTTTGCTCAGTGTTTTGTATGACATGAATATAAACATAAAAATGGATCCAATGATTATTTTTCCTAAATACATTTTCCATTTTGTACTGATCTATATGCTAGTTTCTCAAAGGTCATTATTAGCCACCAGTTTCTGACTAAATATCCTTTTTTGCCTGCTATTCATTAATTAATGAACAACACAGCTTAAGTACTTAATTGTTCAGTTTTCTTAGTGATAATTTTCTTATTTTGGTTTCTTCCCCTCGAAACCTGTCACTTTTATCTGTGCACTACCTCAGGCATCTCCATATGGACAGACTGGGTGGTGTGGGGACCACGCTGTCTGTGGACCCAACAGATCAGGCCCTGACTCTGCCAGAATGGGAGTAAAGGCAAGGTTTCTCCGCTCTTCGGTGTTCCACGGGTGAAGGTGGGTTAAACTGTACCTCAGAGGGGATAAAATAAGAATATACGTGTGCAATACAGTGCTTCCTCCATAGCAAATGCCAACAAAAGAATGAATGAATGTAGGAGACTTGTTTCTGTCTGCTTACATGATGGACAAAGTTCATCCAAGATATTTGGCTCTGTCCAGCTGTGCCACTTCCTAGGACACAGAAGTGAGGCTTCATCGGGGCTCTGTGCTGTGCGATCTTTGTCAAAAGTTCCTCCTGTATATACTCAGTGCTTTATAGTTTTCAGTAGATCGAGATGATGAAGAACTCCCTCTCTTTTTCCTCTCATTCTCTTTCCCCACCCCTCTTTCTCTTTCTACCTTTCTCTGTCTTTTTCTCCCTTTTTTGAGAGAGAAGGAAGGAGGGAAGTGATTGAAGAAGAGAACAGGGGCTTTAAAAACTTTCTGCACTGAAGAAGGGGTTAGAAAGTTTCATTTTATTTCACTTGCGAAACTCTGGACTTATAATAAGGAAAAGGAGGGCTGTTCTCTGAGATGGTTCTCCCCATTAGTTGCCAGGGGTAACATAATGTCAGAGACAAACAGGAAATCGGTGGGCCCCCGGCCTGCTCTCACTGCCTGAATCTTCTTTCCATGCCACATGTTTACAAACACGCTGTGCCGTCCCTGACAAAAGCAGGCACAGACATGCGGGGATTTCAAGGCTTTCCATTGTGTGTGTGAAATGGTTTCATTTAAGAGCTCCTGCTGTCCTTTCACAGACAGTGCAGATGGGGAGGGAGTGTCAGCGCCTGGTTAAAGCTAGCTTGGGCAGGAGGCTTAACTCTTTAGGTTCATAAATATATATGTATATGTTTTTAAGATTAGGAGATCCTCAAGCTTAGAATCTGTTAAGGAAAAGAAAACTGGACTTCCATGGCTGTACTCTGAACCAGAAGACACTGAATTTAACGTTAGTACCCTTGTGTTGTGGAGGTACCGCAGTGCTGCAGGAGGAAGGATTTAGGCCCATAGCTGAGTATGGAAATAAAGGACTGCCATGGGGGTGCCTACCAGTCCCTGACTATTCACCACTACTTACCCGACAGTGGTAAAAGTTCCTCCTACCAAGTGCACGAATCAGCACTGTGAGATTTCTTACTATTTCCTTCCCTTAGGCTCCTCTGACTTGGGAGGCAACAGCCAGGAACACCAAAAAACCCCCGTTAAATCCCACATTCTCTGTCGCACTGTTGTTTGCTCCTTTTCAGTACAGTTAAATGCTCAGGGGAATAGAGGCTCCTAAGTATCTCGGCACCACCCCCACCAAAGGTTTCCTCTGCTGTTCGGGGGCCTGATCTCAGCAGTTGTAGGCCTTGCTGGGGCCGACTTGCTCAGAGGATTAGCAATCAGTCTTTGCCAAAACTTACCTAACATACTGCAGTTCTAGTATTCCCAGAGGAGTCTCTAATGTCTGTGTATACATTCATGGTAAAGGTGAAGGTTTCTACTCTTTAATATCAGGCTGGGGAAGTGGCGGCAGGCAGCTGGTAGGGAAGGACACTGCATGTGTGGCCCTATATAAAACTGGAAGCAACCTTGTTATCTCCGGGACAACAAAAACATAGAAATTAAGCCTTTTCCCCTGAATGCAACAAGCATTTATAGAGCATAAATTAAGTGCCAGTTACAACCATCAACACTGGAGATACAACAGTGAATAAAACAGATGAGGCCTTTGGTCTAAAGAAGCATGGGTCACATCTAATGATGGAACAGAAAGGAATTCAGATTTTTCAGTCACTAATTTCTTATTGGGAGTGAATGTGTCAGTTTTTTTTCTTTTATATATATATATATATATATATATATATATATATATATATAATTTTGATATTATTAATGTACAATTATATGAGCAATATTATGGTTACTAGACTCACCCTTTTATCAAGTCCCCACCACATACCCCATTTCAGTCACTGTCCATCAGTGTAGCAGGATGTTACAGAATCACTACTTGTCTTCTCTGTGTTATACTACTTTCCCCGTATCCCCCACACCCAGCTACATTATGTGCACTAATCATACTACCATTTTTTCCCCCTTATCCCTCCCTTCCCACCCCTCTTCCCCAGTCCCTTTCCCTTTGGTAACTGTTAGTCCATTCTTGGGTTCTGTGAGTCTGCTGCTGTTTTGTTCCTTCAGTTTCTTTGTTCTTATACTCTACAGATGAGTGAAATCATTTGATACTTGTCTTTCTCCACCTGGCTTTTTTCACTGAGCATAATACCCTCTAGCTCCATCCATGTTGTTGCAAATGGTAGGATTTGTTTTCTTCTTACCGCTGAATAATATTCCATTGTGTATATGTACCACATCTTCTTTATCCATTCATCTACTGATGGACACTTAAGTTGTTTCCATTTCTTGGGTATTGTAAATAGTGCTGCGATAAATACAGTGTTGCATATATCTTTTTCAAACTGGGCTGCTGCATTCTGAGGGTAAATTCCTAGGAGTGCAATTCCTGGATCAAATGGTATTTTTATTTTGAGTTTTTTGAGGAACCTCCATACTGCTTTCCACAATGGTTAAACTAACTTACATTCCCACCAGCAGTGTAGGAGGGTTCCCCTTTCTCCACATCCTCACCACCATTTGTTGTTGTTTGTCTTTTGGATGGAGGCCATCCTTGCTAGTGTGAGGTGATATCGCATTGTGGTTATAATTTGCATTTCTCTGATGATTAGTGATGTGGAGCATCTTTTCATGTGCGTGTTGGCCATCTGAATTTCTTCTTTGGAGAAGTGTCTATTCATATCCTCTGTGCATTTTTTAATTGGATTATTTGATTTTTGTTTGTTGAGGTGCGTGAGCTCTTTATATCTTTTGATTGTCAACCCCTTATCGGATATGTCATTTATGAATATATTCTCCCATACTGTAGGATGTCATTTTGTTCTACTGATGGTGTTCTTTGCTGTACAGAAGCTGTTCAGCTTGATACAGTCCCACTTGTTCATTTTTGCTTTTGTTTCCCTTGCCCATGGAGATATGTTCATGAAGAAGTCACTCATGTTTATGTCCAAGAGATTTTTGCCTATGAGTTTTTCTAAGAGTTTTATGATTTCATGACTTACATTCAGGTCTTTGATCAATTTTGAGTTTACTTTTGTGTATGGGGTTAGACAGTAATCCAGTTTCATTCTCTTACTGTAGCTGTCCAGTTTTGCCAACACCAGCTATTGAAGAGGCTGTCATTTCCCTATTGTATATCCATGGCTCCTTTATCATATATTAATTGACCATATATGCTTGGGTTTATATCTGGGCTCTCTATTCTGTTCCATTGGTCTATGGGTCTGTTCTTGTGCCAGAAACAAATTACCTTGATTACTGTGGCTTTGTAGTAGAGCTTGAAGTCAGGGAACATAATTCCCCCTGCTTTGTTCTTCCTTCTCAGGAATGCTTTGGCTATTTGGGGTCTTTTGTGGTTCCATATGAATTTTAGAACAATTTCCTCTACTTCATTGAAGAATTCTGTTGGTAATTTGATAGGGACTGCATGGAATCTGTAGATTGCTTTAGGCAGGATGGCCATTTTGACAATATTAATTCTTCCTATCCATGAGCAAAGGATGTGTTTCCATTTTTTGGTATCTTCTTTAATTTCTCTCATGAGTGTCTTGTACTTTTCAGAGTATAGGTCTTTCACTTCCTTGGTTAGGTTTTTTCCTAGGTATTTTATTCTTTTTGATGCAATTGTGAATTGAATTGTTTTCCTGATTTCTCTTTCTGCTAGTTCATCATTAGTGTATAGGAATGAAACAGATTTCTATGTATTAATTTTGTATCCCACAACTTTCCTGAATTCACACATTAGATCTAGTAGTTTTCGAGTGGATTCTTTAGGGATTTTTATGTACAATATCATGTCATCTGCAAACAGGGACAGTTTAATTTCTTACATGCCAATATAGATGCTTTTTATTTCTTTGTGTTGTTTGATTGCCGTGGCAAGGACCTCCGTAACTATGTTGAATAAAAGAGGGGATAGTGGGAATCCTTATCTTTTTCTCGATCTTAAAGGAAAGGATTTCAGCTTCTCACTGTTAAGTGTGATGTTGGCTGTGGCTTTATCATATATGGCCTTTATTATGTTGAGGTACTTGTCCTCTATACCCAATTTGTTAAGAGGTTTTATCATGAATGGTTGTTGAATTTTGTTGAATGCTTTTTCAGCATCTATGAAGATGATCATGTGGTTTTTGTCCTTCTTTTTGTTGATGTGGTGGATGATGATAGATTTTCGAATGTTGTACCATCCTTGCATCACTTTAATAAATCTGACTTGATCATGAAGGGTTATGTTTTTTATGTATTTTTGAATTCGTTTGCTAATATTTTGTTGGGTATTTTTGCATCTATGTTCATCATTGATATTGGTCTTTAATTTTCTTGTTTTGTAGTTTCTTTGCCTGGTTTTGGTATTAGAGTGATGTTGGCCTCATAGAATGAGTTTGGGAGTATTCCCTCCTCCTCTACTTGTTGGAAAACTTTAAGGAGGATGGGTATTAAGTCTTCAGTACATGTTTGATAAAATTCAGCAGTGAAACCCTCTGGTATGGGAATTTTTTTCCTAGGTAGTTTTTTGATTACCAATTCAATTTCTTTGCTGGTAATTGGTCTATTCAGAATTTCTGTTTCTTCCTGGGTCAGCCTTGGATGGTTGTATTTTTCTAGAAAGTTGCCCATTTCTTCTAGGTTATCCAGTTGGCTACCATATAATTTTTCATAGTATTCTCTTATAATTCTTTGTATTACTGTGATGTCCATAGTGATTTGTCCTTTCTTATTTCTGATTCTGCTTACGTGTGTAGACTCTTTTTTTTCCTTGATAAGTCTGGCTACGGGTTTATCTATTTTATTTTCTTGAAGAACCAGCAACTGCTTTCATTGATTCTTTCTTTCATTATATTCTTCTCAATTTTATTTATTTCTGCTTTAATCTTTATTATGTCCCTCCTTCTACTGACTTCGGGCCTCGTTTTTTCTTCCTTTTCTAGTTTCATTAATTTTGAGTTTAGACTGTTCATTTGGGATTGTTCTTCTTTCCTGAGGTAGGCCTGCACTGCAATATATTTCCCTCTTAGCACGGCCTTTGCTGCATCCCACAGATTATGCGGTTTTGAATTATTGTTGTCATTTATCTCCATATATTGCTTGATCTGTGTTTTTATTTGGTCATTGATCCATTGATTATTTAGGAGCATGTTATTAAGCCTCCATGTGTTTGTAGGCTTTTTTATTTTCTTTGAGTAATTTATTTCTAGTTTCATACCTTTGTGATCTGAGAAGCTGTTTGGTACAATTTCAATCTTTTTGAATTTACAGAGGTTCTTTTTGTGGCCTAGTATATGATCTATTCTTGAAAATGTTCCATGTGCACTTGAGAAGAATGGGTATCCTGTTGCTTTTGGATGGAGTGTTGTGTAGATGTCTGTTAGGTCCATCTGTTCTAATGGGCTGTTCAGTGCCTCTGTCTCCTTACTTATTTTGTCTGGTTGATCTGTTCTTTGGAGTGAGTGGTGTGTTGAAGTCTCCCAAAATGAATGCATTGCATTCTATTTCCCCTTTAATTCTGTTAGTATTTCTTTCACATATGTATGTGATCCTGTGTTGGGTGCATTGATATTTGTAATAGTTATATCCTCCTGTTGGACTGACCCCTTTATCATTATGTAATGTCCTTCTTGGTCTCTTGTTACTTTCTTTGTTTGAAGTCTATTTTGTTTGATACAAGTACTGCAACTCCTGCTTTTCTTCTCCCTTTTAGTTGAATGAAATATGTTTTTCCATCCCTTTACTTTCAGTCTGTGTATGTCTTTGAGTTTGAAGTGAGTCTCTTGTAGGCAGCATATAGACGGGTCTTGTTTTTTTATCCTTTCAGTGACTCTACGCATTTTGATTGGTGCATTCAGACCATTTACATTTAGGGTGATTACCGATAGGTATATACTTATTGCCATTGCAGGCTTTCGATTTGTGGTTACCAAAGGTTCATGGGTAAATCCCTCACTATCTGACAGTCAAATTCACTTCGTATGCTATTACAAAGACAACCTAATAGTTCTTTTTTTTTCTTTTTCTTCCTCCCCATTCTTTGTATGTTATGAATCATATTCTGTATTCTTTCCCACTCCCCTGCTCCATTTCTCTTCCTCCTGCCAGTGAGCTGGGGTGGGGGAAGGGCCCGGGTCCCGCCGGATCAAGACTTTGTTACATTACCCTGTTTTGTGAGGTCTACTTGTTGGTGAGGTCTGTATGCAGTCTGGTGTAGCCTTCTTTCCTGTTGCTGTTTTAGGATTAGTTGTATTAACTATATTTTCACACTATCTGTGGTTTTGGGAGGAGTTCTTTGTCTCACCTCTTACGCCACCATCTTGAGTCTCCCAGTTTTTTTCTTTAGGGAAGGTTCCAGGAGTGGTACAGGAGATAGATTGAAGGATTAAGTTCTAAAAGCATCTCTTGGTATATGAAGTGTGTGTGTGTGTGTGTGTGTGTGTGTGTGTGTGTGTGTGTGTGTGTGTATAAAAAGAGATTTGAGATCTATACATAATCTCTTTCTCACTTGTCATTCTTATCTGACAAGAACCAAGAACAACAGAAGAGGCTGACTTTGGACTTGGGTGAGATTAAAGCAGAGCACTGAAGACAAAACTAAATAGATGTCTCAAGTTTGGAGATACTTTTGAAAGGAAATGTAAGACTCTTCTGAGAAAAACAGCCAAAGACCAGTTTGCTTCCCTGCTGCCTCTCAAATCAACCTCTGGCCATTGCCTTGTATCAAGAATGAGAAAAGTAATTTACTGACATGCCAAGATGTGGTTAGAAGAAATAAGTGGTTTCTCAGACTTGTTCTCTAGAAGTGAAAAGAGAAAACCCTTAACACTTTAAATATCACAGATTCAGGAAGAGCTTATCTAACCCTGCTTATGTTCTTCCACTTCACTCTTGTAAATTACACACTTATATGAAGTAGGGGAAAAAATCCTTTTTGTTTTTCAATGTAGGGCTAAAATGTTTCTTGTCCAATTACTCAGCACTGAAAGTTTTTTACCAAATAAGTTTATAAATGAGTATTTAGCTGAGGCATTTTTGAGAAAAGATAAGTAATGAATTATGTGCAACATGTTTCACTGATTATTTTAGAACATAAACAAATGAGCTTAAAAACCACTAAAGTTATAGGTTAGAACTAAGGAACATCAATCCTCCTTTTACATTTATTTCTGTGCCATGCATTTGGTCATTTCATCATAAGGGTTTGATATTCATAGGGGTTTGAATTTGTTTTTTGTTCGTTTGTTTCAATATATTTGCATGTCTAGACTGCCAAAAAGGAAAGTATCCATTATAGAGATTTAAGTTTCCTACATTGACCTTGACTTCTTCTTCCTTTGCAGTCATGCAGTTCCTGGTACCCAGTAAGCAGAAAGTCCACCTTATTGAATGAATTAAAGGGAGTCAAATGGAATAACTTTGTTGTTGAAGCCCATCTGAAGACAGGACTATCAACTACAGCTATGGAACTGAAAGTTTTTTTTAAGCTAAAACTCCCTGGGTCATATTCTTTAACCCCTGATATTTTAGCCAACTATAATTACCTGAGTCACACAGAGTCAAACATATCACATGGACCTTAAGAAATCGTGTTTTAATATATTCCTTAGGAATGCAGAAAATGTGTAGTGTATACATTTTCCAGCTGCTCCCTTTTGGACCTAGAGGTTTAGGTGAATGGGTATAAAAATAAATTAAACATCATTGTAGAACTTTAGACTTTGACAACTAATGAATAACTTATGAGGATAAAAAAAATAGAATATGAGCCATCCTTTTGTGTTCCAAAGAAAATGTCTTGGAGAGGTTATGAATAAAGAACACCCACTGAAACAGAAAAATTCAAAAGGAAGCAAGTTTCACATTTTTAATAACAATGAATACATATTTATGTGGCTTGTAATTTCTCTGCAGATGTTACTTTGAAAATTTGCATTTCTGCTAGATCTAAGCATAACACATGTCTTTAGCCCAATCACTGAGATTTGCTTAGGGAAGGCCAGCTGGAAATAGCTTCTGGAGACAAATCTTTATGTTTTCCCAAGGTGAACACAATTTTTTTGTTTTGGTATAGGCAAGATCTTTTGTAAGTCAACCCACTACATCATAAATCTGGTTGAGTGTTCTCTAGGGAACAAGCAGAATTAAGTTGACATGCTGTTTCCTCTACCTGCACCTGACATTCACTGATTTCAGCTCATATCCCATCAACTTTATATTTGGATTCTAGTAAGTACGAAGTAAAATGTAATAGGTGCTGCACACAAATAAAATGCTTACTGCCTACATATATATATATATATATATATACACACACACACATACACATATATGTATATATATATGTATATATAAAATCATTTCCATCTCTTATGAGGTAATTGGATATTAATTTAGGAAATGTATTAAGAACAAAAAATGACAGGAAACATTTATTTCAGAAAGGAAAACATGAATGCATGGTCTTATATTCCTATGTGGAGTTCTGATCAATGTACAATTACATTGAGGCTCTTGGTCATATCCTCTGTTATGGCTACTTCTGAACTTCACATCTAATACCATCAGTGTTCTGAAAAGAACAAAACAGCGAAAGCAAAAATAAAAATAAAAACAGATGAACAACTGAAGAAAAACAGACAATATTTTCACTCAAAATGATGGGCTAACCTCCAGTACCTAAGACCATGACCTTATTTCAACTATTGCAGATAGAATCAGTTAAGATAAGGACCTACTGGAGAGAGTAGGCTCTTAATCCAGTGTGACTGGTGTTCTTATCAGAAGAGGGCTGTGTGAAAACAGAGACACAGAGGAGAATGCCATGCAATGCCACTCAATAAATCAATGATCATTACAGGACCAGAAGCAGGAATTGGAGTTGTACAGCTGCAAGCCAAGAAATGCTAAAAACTGCTGACCAGCCACCAGAAGCTAAGGAGAGGCGAGTAAGGACTCCCCTGTAAGATTAAGAGGGAGAGTGGCTCTGTTGACACCTTGATTTCAGACTTCTAGTCTCCAGAACTATGAAACAATACATTTGTTTTGTTTTAAGCTACCCCATCATTGGTTCTTGTCATAACAGCCCTAGATGACTAGTAGACAAGTCCACAGCACCAGCTAACATTCACCGAGAACAAAGTGTGTATCAGGCCCTTAGAATTCTCACAGTCTACCAGGTATTCCCCAGCATTGTTTATATTTTACAGATTAAGAAATGAAGTTTCAGAGAGGTAAATTAGTTGGACCAAATTTTTATAGCTAGTATGGTGAGGCAGAATTTGATACAGTTGTTTTTGATTCATGAACCTGAGAACAGGAATCATTAGTCCAACTTTTAAGACAAGGAAATTAAGAGTCAGAGATTGACAGACCCTCCCCCTGATCTTTTTGAGGCTATATGTATTCATTTCCTGTGGTCTCTTTCTTATGCCTATTTACCCAAACATTTCCTTTGTTACCTTTTGCTTTCCCTAGTTGGACCACATGTCTCTCATTTATGGTACTGTAATCTGAGTAATCTGATAAAATTATAATCACTGGACCATTTAGAGAGGGTGACCATGGTGTTCATACATAGTTTAATCAAGTCAGCACTTTGGATAGTAGATAAATTTAATGCCTGGTTCTTAATAATATTAACAAGTTTTATAACTGTAATAGTAACCATCATTTATTAAGCATTACTAAGTATTAAATATTATTTAGGTTCCTAAATACATGATTTTATTTAGATCTTGCAAACATCCTACAAGGCCATTATTATTATACTGTTTGTAGTGCCAGAGAAGAGCTCCATAACATAAAAATAAACTTTGTTTTATCTTCCTAGTTGGGTCTGGCAGCTCGTGCTCATGGAGGGAATAGATTCTAAAGGCAAATGACTTGCGTACGGCCACTCAGTAAAGCAATAATCATTATAGGACCAGAACTAGAAGTGAGACCTACTGACTTCTAATGCAGAATTCCTCATACCAGTAATTATTTTTGATCAGCTAAAAAATTAACTGGAGAGGTTGTTAAAAACATAAAACAATGGACTTTTTAAGGGTAGGGCTCAAGAAGCTAAATTTTAAATGTTTCACAGTAAGCCCTTAAGTACTCTAAATCACTAAAACTATGATCTCAGGGAAAATTTATTAGTCAGTGAGCTGGAGTCTGAGGAAATAGTCCTGGAGAAGAAAAGTTTTAAGTGATGTTAAAGGAAGAAGGAAAAAAGAGAAAACCTGCATTTTTTGCCTTCCCAACTTTGAAGTATGAACTGCAATGTAAAGAATTACACATTTTCTAAACTTTAACAATTTTCTAACATTTGTTCACCCATTGACTTTAAATTTCCTTAAAAAATTTATGTCAAAACATGAAAACATAAAAGTGACAAAGAGATTAAATTGTGATATATTACGCCTCTGAACAGAGTTACAACTCTATGTAAGCATGGCCTGGAAACAATGCAGATTAATGGTAGGTGATATGAAAGTTAATTTTAAGTACCACCCCCACCAGCAATGGGTCTCTTATTCAAGAGGGTGTGTAAGCTACAGTCCAGTCCATATTCCTTCTGTGCTCTCTAAATGGGGCTTATTGTGAGAATCTGTGAGTTTGTCAAACTGGGTTTAAACAACAGATGCTCTTTGTTCCCATTCAAATTCTGCTTACAGTACTCAGCTAGCCTTTAATTCTTAATCTCCATGACATTCCATAATTTTAGAAACTGGAAACATACAAGATTTATGCTAGAATTAGGGCTTTTGATTACACAGGGGGAAGATTTTCATAGATGTTCAGCTCTTAGTTCACTTAACTCTACTTCCTTCTGAAATCTCACGCTGATTCAACTGTGCTGTGGTTTAACTTAAAGTCACTTCAGTTCTCTAACAAAGGGTACACTTCAGTGACTCTCTTCATCTCACTAACACCTTACAACTTTCTCTTGCTATCCGAGTACATGTTTATGAAAAATACAGAGTAAGGGTTCCAATCATGGTTTAGCTACTAACTAGTTGGGTGATTAGTTGGGTGCTCCTACTCAAACTCTTTCAAATCAGTATATCTCGATTTCTATAGCTAAAAAATGAGATGCTTATAATAAAGGGATTTTAAAGTTCTCTTCCACTGTTAAAAATCCATGATTCTCAGATTAGGAGCTAACAGTTGTGTTCTGGAAGATTACATTTGGCTCTTTAAATAGTGTACTTACAGATTATGTAGACTTCAGAAAGTACTCAAATAACATAGAAAATAAGATTGGTGGATGGATAAATATAGTTGGATAGATATGGGATTAAGTGAGTATAGTAAGATGTTAATAGTAGATGGTAGACATACAGGTATTCACTGTAAACTTATTTCAGTTTTGCTCAAAAAATTTTGCAATAAGTCATTGGAAAATGGTATCATTAGGCTGTATTATATATATATATATTATATTATAAAATTACATCTTTTAAAAACTACAGCTACTTATATTCAAAATTCTTTAAAATAATTGTACACACATATGCTCAAAAACATGTCTTCCCTGATTTTGTCCAGCATGGCAGGCTACAATTTTTCTTCCTTAGGCTTTTCTCTGTATTTCCAAAGGATTTGGAGCATTCCACAGTATTTCAGAGCATGTCAAATTCATTGCAGCTGCAAAACAGCTGGGGCAGGCAGCTTACAGTGGCACTCTGAAAAGGGGGCTGAATTAATTAAAAGCTTGGGACTTGACTATAAACTTTGTGTCTGTGTTTTATGTGTTAGGAACAAATCAGGGAAATGATATATTACTACATTACTTAGTGATTCCTAGCATTTAAAAAAACATCTTCAACACCCCATTGGAGATGGATTAATTTATGCCTTGATTTATTGTTTATGATATAAGCATATCATTTAAGTTAAAGTGAACTGAATCAATATTATCCTGTGAATTGTAGCATTTTGTTCTTTGAGTGAAAAGACAAAGATAAAGATATTCTCTACACTGTTACATAGAACAAGGTACAATTTGTTACATGGAGGTTCAGGGAAACTATAACTTTGCCACGTTAAAAACACTTCAGATTCAATGGAAAAATTAGTACATTCTTGTTTCAAGACCTCCTAATAAGAATGGCAGTGGTATTAGCTGAAGAGGCTAACCTGTAGACGTGGTAATACAGACAGAAGGAGGGGTTTTCTTCATAGTAGGGGTAGAAATGCCAAGCAGGATCCGCAGAAATACCTGGCACAAGTAAAAGCAGAGTCCTGAAGATACAGTGTGACCAGCAGAGAGCAGCCATATTTGGAGCACAGGAGAAAATGGCCGATGCTATGAATCAGATGAAAAGACTTGTTTATATCTTAGTGAAACATCCTTGAGGACATGCTTGAAATACCTGGAGGTTGTAGGAATGGGATGTCTAGTCATATTAAATATGCTAAGAACCAGTAAATACACAGCACATGTGTGTGTGCACACAGACACATGCATAACCCACATGTACCTCTGTGTATATTTCTAATATCTACAGCCAATTCCTTTTCATTTTGAAACAAACTGATGAAATACATGAATCACTTGTGGATAAATCCTTGACTAAGATCAAAGCTTCTTCTTTCTAAGCTTGATTCTGTGTCTCTCCCACCTGTTTGTATGTGCCTTAAGAACCTATACCTCATGCTTGTCCCTGGCAGTCCGCATGGGACTGTAATTCCTCGTCTTATAGTTGACATCATGCACCGTTAGTTCTAGCCCATCACATATCCTAGGTTCAGTTGGACCGATATTATGCGGATGCTTTTCTTGCTCTTACTGTTTGATTTCCACTTGCTCTTGGCCAGATATGTGCACCCAAGAACTGAAGAAGATGTACTATCCTTGAATTTCCTGCTGTTCTGCTGCCATCTTATTATGTCTTCTTTTCAGTGGGAAAGGGTTACTTTTCTAAGGCCTTGATTTAATAGGTAAAAATAACTTATTTGGAGCAGATTGTTGTCTGATTTTTCAAAACACTTTACATTCTTCCAATTATAGTATCTATAATAGAAAAGTGTCTACTTGCCACAGAATAGTGTCTCAGTATGGCGTTGTTATTAAACCGAGTCATGGCTACTATGCATTCATGCATTACAGCGGTAGACTTTGTCTTATTTTTTCCTTGTAATAATCCTATAAGAAAGGTATGACACAGTAAGTGTTTTCATTTCTATTTAACAGTTGGAGATCAGAGAGTTCTGTGACTTTTCTGAGATTACCTCTAATTAGTGACTGAGAGGTACTGGACTCTCAAAGTGAGCAGCTGGTTCTGACCAACTCCTTCCGGCTGCCAGAGAAGGTGGGTTGAGGGCTTTAGAGGAGAATGACTACTGTTTTTGACATTGTTATTCATATGATGAAAAATGACAGCCTGGTCTTACGATGAAATGTCTGGCATTGCTTTGGGATTTCTCCTTCCGAGGGAACCAAGGCTTCTCACTAGAATCCATCAGAATACTTGTCCGTCTTCCTAAGTTAATACTGAGAACTCAGGAGGTGGTGAGTGGATATTAATTTCTAAGAATCAGTTTTAATGTCTAAAACAGAGACTGATCTCCCCCTAAAAGAGTCCTCTCCTGTGTTTCCCATTTTAGAATAAGACAAATCTTTCCTTATAACTGCTCAGGTCAAGATTTTTTGCAGCTCTCCTTGATTCTTCAGTTTATTTTTCCCTCCATGTCTAATGCATTAGCAAACAGTGAGGCTCTGCTTTGAAAATATATTCAGAATCTGACTAGTTTTATCACTTCCATACTATCATCTTTAGCCAAGTCAATAATTATTGGAATGGCCTCCTAGTCGATGTCTTTGTCTCACTTTGATCTTCTTCAATCTGTTCCAACAGAGTGGCCAGAGGGATCATGTTAAAACCATGTTTCTCCTCTACACCAAATCACATAATGACTTCCCATTTCACAAAGATATCAAAATACTTACAATTGCCTACAGCCTATGGGTCATCCGCCTCCTCCATTTGCCTCTCCAAACTCATCTCGTCTCCCTCTCACTTACTCTCTTCAGCTCCACTGGCCTCTTTCTTACTCTAATATGTTAGTATATTCCTGTCTTGGAGCTTTGCCCTCACTGTTTTCTCTGTCTATAACCCTGTTGTCCCAGGTAACTGTGTAAGTCACTCCCTCATTTCATGTCAGATCTTCACTCAGATATGACTTCCTCAGAGAGAACTTCTCTAGTCACTCTATGTAAAATTGCATCCACAAGCACATACTCATGTTCCACTTTTACTCCTTATATTCACTTGCCTTAGATTTATCATCTCACACAGTTTTATTTATTTGTATTGTTTATGTCTCACCCAGTAGAATATAAATTAAAACAAATATTTCATCCATATTTTTCACTGTTGTGGGCCCAGCACTTAGAAAAGTCCTTAATGTTAGCACTTGACAGTTATCTGTAGATTGAACACATTTGTTGAATAAGGTGTCAGTCCTCTTTTGGTAGAATAGGGTCTTTACTTTTTAAGGCTTCCAGAATGACAATAACCCAAATATTAAATATATTAAGTCTAATACTGTGATAGGCACTGAATAAGAACTGAAGAAGATAGGCATAGGAGAATAATATAAATACAGTAATTAGTGCCAAAATATAGTAACACATTAAATAATAGTATAACACATTTTATTAGTATAACTCTTAATAATTTGCAAAGAAATTGTATATGCTTGATTACACTACTCTCAGATTTGTGGAAAGAACATATAATTTCCTTTGTTTTAAACTGAAGTATATGTGATATACAATCTTATATTGGTTTCAAGCACACAACACAGTGGTACATCAGTTATCCACATTATTACATCCTCAAACCAACCAGTGCAGTCACTATCTGCCAACATACAAAAATATTACAGAATCACTGTCCATATTCTCCATGCTGTACTACCATCCCTGTGACCAACTTATATTATGATTGAGAATTTTTGTGCCCCTTTATCCCTCTCACCCTCCTGACCCACCCCTCCCAACCCCTTCCTCATGGAAACCACCGGTCAATTCTTAGTGTCTGTGAGTCTACTGCTATTTCATTAATTTTGTTTTGTTTTGTTTTTAGATTCCACAAATAAGTGAAATCATATGGTATTTGTCTTTCTCCTCCAGGCTTATTTCACTTAACATAACACATGTAGGTCCATCTGTGTTGTCACAAATGACAGGATTTCTTTTGTTTTTATGGCTGAATAATATGCCATTGTGTACATGTACATCTTCTTTATCCATTCGTCTATTGATGGACACTTTAGTTGCTTCCATATCTTGGCTGTTGTAATTAATGAGTCAGTAAAAATACGGGGCATATTTTTTGAGTCAGGGATTTTGTTTTCTTCAGGTAAGTTCCTAGAAGTAGAATTACTGTGTCATTTGGTATTTCTATTTTTGGTTTTCTTAAGGAACCTCCATGCTGCTTTCCACAGTGGCTGCACCAGTTTATATTACCACCAACAGAGTAAGAGGGTTTCCTTTTCTCCACATCCTCACCAACACTTGTTTTTTCTTGTCGTTAAGATAGTAGCCATTCTAACAGTGTGAGGTGATATCTCTTATTATGGTTTTGATTTGCATTTTCCCAATGATTAGGAATGTGGAGCATCTTTTCATTCACCTGCTGATTATCCATATTTCTTCTTTGGAAAATGTCTATTCAGTTCCTCTGCCCATTTTTCATCTGGTTATCTGTTTTTTTGGGTGTTGAGTCACATGAGTTCTTTATATATTTTGGATGTTAACTCCTTACCAGATAAATCATTTATGAATATATTATCCCATACTGTAGATTGTTTTTTTGTTCTGCTGATGGTGTCCTTTGCTGTACAGAAGCTTTTTAACTTGATGTAGTTCCACTTGTTCACTTTGATTTTTTTTCCCTTCCCCAAGGAGATGTGTCCAGAAAAAAACTGCTCATGCTTATGTTCAAGCGATTTTTACCTATGTTTTCTTTTGAGTTTCATCTTAAATGTAGGTCTTTTGAGTTTCATCTTAAATGTAGGTCTTTAATCCATTTCAAGTTTACTTTTGTGTATGGAGTTACACAGTAATCCATTCTCTTGCATGTAGCTGTCCAGTTTTCCAAACACCAGTTATCGAAGAGACTGTCTTTCCCCACTGTATATTCATGGCTCCTTTATTATATATTAATTGACCATATATCTGGGCTCTCTATTCTGTTCCATTGATTTATGAGTCGGTTCTTGAGCCAGTACCAAACTGTTTTGATTATTGTAGCTTTGTAGTAGAGCTTGAAGTCAGGGAGCATAACACCCCCAGCTTTGTTCTTTCTCAGGATTGCTTTGGCTATTCATGGTCTTTTGTGTTCCATATGAAATTTAGGATTATTTACTCTAGTTCATTGAAAAATGCTTTTGGTATTTTAACAGGGATTGCATTAAATCTGTAAATTACCTTTAAATGTTTGGTAGAATTCAGCTGCAAAAACATTAAGTCCTGGATTTTTGTTTTTTGGGAGTTTTTTGATGAACAATTCAATTTCATTGCTGGTAATTGGTCTGTTCAGATTTTCTGCTTTTTTCTGGGTCAGTCTTGGAATGTTGTACTTTCTAGGAATTCTTCATTTCTTATAGATAGTCCAATTTATTGGTATATAATCTTTCATAGAATTCTCTAATAGTTCTTTATATTTCTGTGGCATTAGTTGTAACTATTCCTTTTTCATTCCTGATTTTGTTCATTTGTGTACTCTCTCTTTTTTCTTGATAGGTTTGGCTAGGGTTTTGTGTCTTTTGTTTATCTTCTCAAAGAACCAGCTCTTGGTTTCATTGATTTTTCCTATTCTCTATTTTATTTACTTATGTTCTGATCTTCATGATGTTCCTACTTCTACTAATTTAGGTTTCATTTGTTCTTCTTTCTCTATTTTCTTTACTTGTCGGTTTAGACTGTTTACTTAAGATTGTTGTTATTTCTTGATATAAGGCTTGTATTGCCATGTACTTCCATCTTATAACTACTTTGGCAGTGTCCCACAGGTTTTGAATTGTTGTATTTTTGTTTTAATTTGTCTCCATCTATTGCTTGATTTCTACTTTAATTTATTTTTGTTGTTTTTGGTTTTTTTGTTTTCTCTTTGTAAATTATTTCTATCAAGAAGTTTCTTGATACATTTATAATCTTTTTGAATTTACTGAGGCTCTTTGTGGCATAGTATGTAATCTATTCTGAAGAACATTCCATGTGCACTTGAGAAAACTGTCTATCCAGGTGCCTTTTATAGAATGTTCTGTGGATACCTGTTAAGTCCATCTGATCTAATATGTTGTTCAGTGACTTTGTTTCCTTATTTATTTTCTGTCTGCGTGCCCTGTCCATTTATGTAAGTGGTGTGTTGAAGTTTCCTAATATGACTGGGTTGCAGTCTATTTCTCCATTTAGTTCTGTTAGCATTTGTTTTACATATTTAGGTGCTCCTATGTTGGGTGCATAAATATTTATAATTGTTATATCCTCTTGCTGGACTGATCTTTTTTATTATTATGTAATGTCCTTCATTGTCTCTTACTACTTTCTTTGTTATGAAGTCTATTTTGTCTGATATAAGTACTGCTACTCCAGCTTTTTCTCCTTATTATTCGCATGAAATACCTCTTTCCATCCCTTCACTTTAAGTCTTTGTATGTTTTTAAGTCTGAAATGAGTCTCTTGTAGGCAGCATATAGATGGGTCTTGTTTCTTTAACCATTTGCCACCCTGTGTCTTATAGTTGATGCATTCAGTCCCTTTACATTTAAGGTAGTTTTTGATAGGTATATACTTATGCCATTTTATTAATTGTTTTCTGATTGTTTTTTTAGTTCCTCTCTACTCCTTTCTTCCTCTCTTGTACTCTTCTCTTGTTATTTGATGGTTTTTATTAGTTTTGTGACTGAATTTCTCTTTTTTAATTTTTTGTGTATCTTTTATAGGCTTTAGGTTTGTGGTTACCATAACGTTCATGGATAGTTTCCTAAATATATAATAGTCTATATTAAGTTGATGGTTGATCTATTTCAAATACAGTCTTAAAGTACTTATTTTTTATTCTTCTTCCTCCTCCATACTTTATGTATTAGATGTCGTAATTTGCATTTTGTTTGTGTCCCTTGACTGATTTTGTGTATAGTTGGTTTTACTGCTTTGTTTTGTTTTTAACTTTATACTTTCTTGGTAAATAATTGGTCTACTACCTTTACTGCGGTAGTAGTATTCTCACTGGTGAAAAATATTTAGGCTTAAGAACATTTTAAGAGGTCCCTTTAACATATCCTGTAAGACTTATTTAGTGTTGGTGATTCCTTTAATTTTTGTTTATCTGGGAAATTTTTAATCTCTCCTTCAATTTTGAATGATAACCTTGCTGGGTAGAGGATTCTTGGTTGAAGATCCTTCTGTTTCAGTACATCAAATATAGCATGCCACTCCCTTCTGGCCTGTAAAGTTTCTTATGATAGTCTGCTGATAGCCTGATGAGGTTTCCCTTATAAGTAATTTTTTTGCCTCTCTCTGACTGCTTTCAATTCCTTCTTTTTATATTTCATCTTTATAATTTTCATTTTTATGTCTTGGTATTGTCTTCCTGGAGCTCCTCTTTTAGGGGCTCTCTGCACTCCCAGGACCTGGGTGTCTATTTCCTTCCCCAGATTGGGGAAGTTGTCAGCAATTATTTCTTTCTTTAGAGAGACTCATTACCCCTTTATCTCTCTTTTCTCCTGATACCCCTATTATGCAAATAGCATTTCATTTGGAGGTGTCACACAGCTCATTTTTACATTCCTTTTTCCCTCTGTTCCTCATCTTCATTGTGTTCCTGTTCTCTAATATCTGTCTCACTGACTGTGTTCTCTACTTGCAGCAGTCTGTTATTTATTTCCTCCGTTGTATATTTCATTCCACTTACTGTATTCTTAAGCTTTGAGTGGCTCTATTTCACCTCTTCTATCTCTTTGTTGAAGTTGTCCCTGGGATCATCAATACTTTTCTGCAGATTATAGTGAGCATATTTATGACTGTCACTTTGAAATCTTTATCAAGAAGATTGGTGATCTCCATTTCATTTATTCCTCTTTCTTGCGTCTTATCCTGTTTTGTTTTTTTTTTAATTTGGAACATAGTCCTCTGTCTCATTTTGTCTGGGTTTCTGGGTTTCTTCCTTTGCCTTAGATAAATATACCTTGCCTCCTGCTCTAGAGAGTGATGGCTTTATGAAGAAGGCATCTTGTGTTACCCAGAAGTTCAAGACTCTTTACTCTCCAGTGCCTGGTTCTCCTCTGTGGTGGAGCCCTGCTTTCGGTGGGGTACGGGTGGGACCACTTTTCCACCTGTCTGCTGCAGTGGCTGATAGCAGTCTGTGGGGCTAGCAGCTTGCCTCAGCCAGCCCTCTGTACACTGTACAGCAGTGGTTATGCTTTGATAGTTGTGGGCAGTACGATTTCCTTTTTGCAAATAAGATAACAAAAATTCAGAGAATTTATGTGATTTTTTCTGAGTCACTACGATTGAGTGGAGTTAAGGTTTGCACATATATCTTAAGATTTTGAATCAATGTTTCTTTCATTTTTCAAACACACTTTTGAATGACATATTTTAACATAAATGTTTAGTGGCAGGAAATGTGAACTTTCTTAAATCAAGACTTAAAACATTTTTAATAAGAAAGTTCTAGTAACTACACCAAAATAAAAGATAGTAATCAAAAGAGTAGAAATAATTTTTTAAATATTTTATTATTGGCACTATTTTACATAGAGAAAGCAAGGGAAAATATGTAAATATTGCAAAGGAGCCTCAGTGAACTTTTATTTTACTTTTTAATTTTGTTTTTAGAAATGTGTAAGCAAAAATTTTAACTATAGCAGAGAAATGCCCAGTATTGCTACAGAAACACCCCTATCAGGAGCTTGATAGCTGAAAATAAAATAGCTATAGAATATACCATACAGTATAATGTATGGCATACATTATACTGTATACAATAGTGTATGGTACACAGTAAACTGAGGAAGCTAAGTATACCATTTTAGCTTTTCTCACTATGGAAAAAAGTGTTCGTTTAAATTTAAAACATTTGAATAATTGTTATGAAGAAATAATTGCTTTAAAAGGTAAAATAATTGAAGGCCATTTTTATTCTCACATTGTTCAGAACTTCTTGGTCCCTCATAGGATCAGAGCATTGGCAAAATTTTTGAACCTTTGCTCTTTTTCTCTATCTCCAAAATGTTTGGTTGAGATTCACAATTCTAAATGCTTTGGTAAAAGCACTGTAGTTCCTTTCAGGGATGAAATGCAGAACAAATCTGAGTATTAGAGGCAAACTTTTATATCCCTACAACTATAAACATGAACGTGTGGTGGAATATACTTTATTGTTTTTCTAAATTATTTCTTTAAAATATTCTTTAGTGTTGGTTTCTTGGTCATTTAGGAGTGTATTTTGTACCCAGCACAGTAAATTGTAGAAATTACAAACATACATAATTATAGAGTAAAGGAAGGAATGAGCATTGACAGGAGAAGTAAACCTTAAGTCAGCATTAAGTGCTGACTGCTAACTAAATACTTTATCTGCATTATTTTGCTTACAATTCAGAACAGTTGTTTAGTATGGGTATTAATATCTGCACTTCACAGGCAATGTATATGGGATTCAGAAATTAAGTTTCCATAGCTTCTGTGGCACGATACAGAATTTGAATTTCATTCCATCTTCAGAATGAATAATGTTTCAAACATACCATTCTAGATCCCATAATGTCTGGAAAACAGATCCAGGAAACCACCAAACAACCAGATGAATATTTCTTTTTTTACTTTTAATGGTCTTAAATGTTTATTCTTCTCCATGTTTATGGAGATATAATTGATATACAGCACCACATAAGTTTAAGGTGAACAATTCTTATGAGAAGGAATTTATTAAAGTAAGACTATATTGTTTAACATAAAATTATTAACGAGTTCTCCGATATATTGAGTCCAGTTCCATTTCCATGAGTCCCTGTCTATTATTTGAAGCCACATAGAGCAATGACACTTCCAATTTATTGCTTTTCAGCTATTTTAAAAGAGCTATTTTTCCCTGAGTTTTTCCTTCTTTAGGCTAAATACATACAGATCATTTTAGACGATTCCCTAGCAAATGAACTACCAATATGATCCATGGCCTGATAGAAACTTAGAACTCAGAGAAAAAAATTGATGTTTAATATTTAAGATCCATTCTATTGTGAACTGAGACCTAGATCAGCCAAATGACTTTTAGATAAAGAGTAGGCTATATTTTCTCTAAGGATAAGAATACCACAATGAGGATAGGTATGCACTTGTATGTGCATGAATGAAGAATAATTTTGACTTCATTGAAACACACTTTAAAGGATTTTTAATGGGACAGCCAGCATGCTCATGATAAATTAAGCATAGAGACTACTGCTTATTTATTTTGATATCCTAAATGGCAAAGTGTTCTACACATAATGAAGATCAATGAATATATTCTGAATAAATGCTTTTCCTAGTAATCATGACAGGTATTTCAAAATAAATTACTATAATTAAGAATTTGGTTTTCTACTCTATTAGTTTCCTCGTGTTTTTGTAAAAAATTTCCAAAACTTGGATAACTTGAAACAACAGTAATTTAATATTTTATTGTTCTGGAAACTAGAAATCAGAAATTAAGATGTGGGCAGGGCCATGCTCCATCCTAAGCCTCCAAGGAAGGATCTTTCCTAGCTTCCTCCAGGTTCTAGTAGCCTCAGACATTCCCTGGCTCTCACTCTCTGCAGCTGGTTGAACTCTCAGGCCCGGTAGTCATGTGATGGTTTCTTTCCTTTGTCTGTCTCTGTTTTTGGTATAAGTACACTAGTCATAATGGATTAAGATCCCAACTTACTCCAATATGTCTTCATCTTAACTAATTACATCTGCAGCAACTCTATTTCCACATTCTGAAGTACTAGGGGTTAGGACTCTAATATATTTTGAGGAGGACACAATTCAACCCATAGGAGCCATTAACATTAAAAGCCTTATAATAATAAAAGGAAACCCCTAACATATCCTTATGTATGTCTCCAAGATAGAACACTTCAACTGTGTCTGAGTCCAAGTGTCCCTCAGCCTAACATCTAAGCATATCTACAAATTCATTTCTTACATGACTTTGGTTTATTCATCAGCCACACAGGCCTACAGAAAAAGACTGGCAGAATCTAGTAGAGGCATCATGCTTTCATTCATTCAGAAAGTTGAATTGGGAAATAATTTAGGATTCAGGATATATGAGGAAGTAGTTTCAATCCATTTTTCTGAACATTTCTAGATTTAATACACCGTCATTCTACCCAACTGTTAATGTAGGAAATTCAAATGGCATAAAGGGCTCTCTAACTGAATTCCCCTGTACCTTTGATAGGCAGACTTTAGGGATTCTGTGCACTTCTCGAAACTGTATAAAACATGTTGTGTGTGTGCATCAATACGTTTTCCTGGGAAAGCATTCCTAGACTTCCTCAGAGTTGAGTGGTCTGTCACTCTCTCAAAGAGGAGACCACTGATCTAGAACAGATAAATCAAGATGGCTCCCGGAAAAATAATGCATATCAACAAGGGTGTCTCTCCATAATTTACCTCTCAATTTTCTATATTTAACTCTTTCTTTTAGAAGGGCTATATTTCAAACATTTAATTTCAGTGCACAACTGAAGCCTATTGTTTATTTCATTCTAAGCTTTACAGCTTTGTAACCATTTTTCCCTTTTTACATCGTATCTGTCCCATTAGTCATTTCCTCATAGCCATAAGCTCTACTTTGCAAATAATGGTTAGATTTCTAATAATCAAATCTATATTGAAATTTAATGACTGACACTGAGCCAGTGTGTTTCATTCATCATATGAAATGAATCAAATATTTGGTTGGGCTTATTATGTTCCACCTAGGCATTCTGCCAGCAAGTAGAGATTAAAGAAAGATCTTTTAGTAAACCTGTCTTTTCCTCCCCTAGCATTCACAACGTGTCCAGTATTTTTTAAATATACAGCATTTAATAGAAATATGAATCACCCAGCAATCATGGTTAAAATGAAGACTCTGCAGTAGTTGGAGAAGGGGAAATCTGAGATTTTAGATGTCTGGGAAGTTACCAGCTGATGCGTGTACTGTTGGTCTGCAGACAATAATTTCATATAGCAAGTGTTGAGTGCAGTCTCTCTCAGCCAGATCCAGAAGAGAAGTAGGTCTTAATGCGCTAATCATCCATTTTATGTGATAAATTCACTTCAATGCCTCTAGAATGGTACTAGTTATGTACCTGCCTTGAGAGAATTGAGAAAAGAGGCTTTAAGTCATTTTCTGTCTTCTGTGTTCAAGTGGAAACTTGTATCAGTCAAGACTGAATTCAGATTCAAGCAACCAAAAGTCTCTTCAGTGACTTAGACAAACGGGGTGGTTCGTCTCACACAGCCAGAAGCCAGGGCATAGTAGTCCAGTGCTCTGGGGGACTTTTTGTTCTTTTTATCTTCAGTTATTCTCGGCATATACAGTTAAGTCCTCACAGATGTTGTTTCAAGGTTATGAGGCAGCTGCTGCTTCAGTGAAATCAGGAAGAAGTGGCAAGAGAAAACCCAAAGAATAGTGCCCTTTATAAGTGCCCCTTTTTAAAACTATCTTAGCAGGTGAGCCACGGACTTTAACTGAATCTTTTTCGCTCCTAACTGGAAGTGAGTGTGGGAACACGTCTTTTCGAACTCTAGGCTCTAGAGCTTCTCCAGTAGCAGAAGATAAGAAAGAGGTGGCACACGGTTTGGGGAGAGTCAATCCACACTGTCTGCCACACTAATGGAATTGAAATGTCATAAGCAAAACGAAAATTGCCCATGCTAAAATTTACAGCCATAATGGAGAGGCAAAACTCTTTGACAAGCTTTCAGAAACTTCAGAGTCACTGCTTCACACACGGCCTGTTCTGATCACACATAGGTTTGGTGGTGCCTGAACCCTCTGCCCAGTGAGTAAGAAGTGCACTTAGCTACCCCCTTGGATTCCCTAAGGAATTCCCTCAGGTTTGCAAATGCCTTTGTAATTAGAAAGAATACCTTAATGCACAGATAAATATATGCATCTAATTATTTATCTATAAAATGCCAAACATTGACATAAGAATGTGAAGTTGTAAACAATCTTAATATCCTTAGTTATAGACAAAAAAAACATTTGGAATATATTATTTAAATACAGCTTTCCTTTTCAACTTTATAATCAATTTCTTATATTTATAGTTAGCTGTCTTTCTGACATAAAAAAATCAAACTCCTTAAAAAGATGTAATGAAAAATAGAGACTTACTATCACTGTATCATCTACCATTCTCAGGTGCTTTACATATTTAAATATCACTAATCCTCTCACCAAAGAACTGAGGTCATCACATTTTTCCATTTTCCTAATAAGAGAGCTGCAGGTCGGAGAACTTAAATAACTGCTGAAGATCACACAACTAAAAAATGTCAGAGCTAAATTTGAAGCCAAATGTGTTTAAAAGTTTCCAATTCCTCTATCTCTTAGAAGGTATGTGTAAAATTTACTATCCTACTCTGCACATTAATTACCTTAATGAAATCAACATAATGGTATATGTGTGAAAACAGTAAGTATTCATTTTTATATCCCCTTACTTTTTTATTTAGACCTGAATTTTACAATTAAAAATGAATTAAGTGAGTCTCACATATTGGTAAAAAAATGCAAGCATTTTATTTTAACACTGTGATATTAGTAATAAAAATTAAAGAGAGGAGAAAGAAAAGAGTAGAGACATTATGTAAGTGTGGAAAGATGTGGGTGACATGTGAAGAAGAAACGTCAAATAAAAAATAATTGTTATTAATTAAATAAAAATGAATATATGATACATAATAAAATGGCATTTTACTTATAAAGTAGCTACAATACTAGAACTTAGTAAAAATTAGCCATCAGTAGTCCATGCATTTTAGATAGTAAATGAAATAAAATACTCAAATTCACATTTAAAAATATGTTTATGGCTTCAGATACCATATACAGAGGAAACAATAATAATTCTGATTATACAGAAGATTTGAACTTTCTATTTTTTAAGAATTTATCTCTATAATATAAATTGATCTAAAAATTTAGAAAAAGTATTTTTAAAAGAAACTAGATAATTTTTTTATTTCATAACACAAGGAATTATCAGGTGCTCTGCTGCAGTTCCAGGGCCAGGTGCTGAGGGTGTCCTGAAAAATACAAGTCCCTGGTCCTGCCCTAAGAATGCACTCTAGTGGGGTGAGAGATGAGAAGACAATTCAAGCAGAGTGTGATAAATCCGTGAAATACTAGGCGAGCAAACTGGAAAACAGAGCTATTTAACTCACTTTCAAAAAGTCTAAAAACAAGTAACTCATTTTTTAAAGTTCACTCCAAATAAATAAAGTATAAAGCTTGAATTTCTAAGGTAAAATTCAGTCTTCTGAAAACTATCCACCTCAAAAACAAAGCAAAACAAAAACCATGTTGGAAGAGTCCAGACGCTGGGGCTACCTTCAAATGAATTAAAAGATATCGCATTAAAAAAATGTCTTGGTAATTAAAAGAGAAAGGATCAACGTTTTTATGATTTCAACTGTGTGTGTGTGTGTGTGTGTGGAAAAGCAGTTGGTCGTTGAGCAGGAAGTGTGCCATCCAGAGCCAAAGCAGTGAAGAGTGTCTTGATTGCCTCTGGGATTTGGCAGGAAGCTCCAGGCTGTGGATAGAAATTAGAAGTATTTGATAGCTCAGAGGAAAACCTAGCACAGGGGGAAATACTGTAAACACAAGGGTCACAAAGCAAGGTAGGGCGCTGGGCTCCCTGGTGGATACGGGCTGGAACAGAGGCTGTATTCCTATACACAGCAGGGCACAAAGCGCCTCCCTCACTGAAGTAGCGACCTTGGCGGGAGCACAGATCATACCATCATGTGCTTGTTTCTGTCTGTCAGGAACAGATTTTATGACCAAACTTCAGACAGAAGATACTGTAAGAAGAGAAATTATGGGGCACAGAATTTTAGAAAAAGAAGAAAGATTGCCTTGAGCGTGGTTCATCTAGTAGCCTTTTCCTGCAGATCCGGTTTTGAGGTTAATGATGTTTATTTTGGGTTTTGGGGATTGGAACCTAAGATGTGAGTTTTGACATCAATATTTAAAGAACTAGGTTGAAGTTTTCATTTTTTTTTTTTAACTCAAAACTGAGTTATCAGAGTTGGATCCTTCCTGAAGCTAATACAGCTGAGACTTCAGGGTCTGGTCTGTCTCTTGAACTGACCCTTACAAGGTTCTGCACCAGATTTGGCATCTGTAATTTTGATTCCTTTTCAAATTGCGTAAAGAATATTATTTACAAGGAAATTTCTATAAGGAAGGCAGATGCCTGCTTGGCTTACTTCATTGTTCTTCAGAGATTTAGTAGGTGGAACATTTTCTGGCCAGAAACATGGAGGCCAAATTTGTACATTCAACTTAAAGAAGGCATAACATTTCAACTAAATGTCCAAAGGACTCAGAAGGATATTTTTTTAAATGTATTTTATGCATTAAGAAAATTGACCAATGATTCTGGAATGCTGCAAACTGAAATTGAACAGTTTTTGAATAAATACATCCGTTGCTCAGACCCATGAGGAAAACTGTGATTGCTGTTTGTCAGCCCCTCATGTTTTGGCACTGTATTACCTGGATACGTTTAGGTCAGTGGACAAACAAATACAATGTGAAGTAGATGCTTTTAAAAAGCAGGATTGTGTAACAGCTTTGCTTTCATCCTTATGCTAACTTCTATTTTTATCAAGCTGAATATTATATCTCGTTTGGTTAGATAATCAAATATGATGCTTTGGGTGGCAGGTAATAGGACAGCCAAGGGAAAGTGGCATAAATGAGCAGGGCCTTTGTGATCTCACGCTGACGGTGCCAGACAGGGCCGGACAGCTCCGTGAAGGAGGCCTGGCCCACCGATGCCAGCAGCATTTCTTCATGAAGCTGCTGCCATCCTCAGTCTGTCAGCATCACCGCTGCTTATGGTCTCAGTATGTCCATGAGAGTCCCCTGAGGGGCAGGCAGATGTGTCCTCTCCAGTGAGGGAGAAAGGAATGATTCCTGTGCTGGGTCCACCTTCTTGCTACTAAGGAAAGCTTCTCCAGAGGCCTGCCTCCACTCAGGCCCGGCTAGTCAGCATGTAGACCAGGATGTGGGCTCTGCCGGGAGAGGTGAAGGGTAGGTACTCTGGGAGCTGCGATGTTGGGTGAGCAGCCCAGGTCTGCCACCCTTAGCCCTTATGAGAAGGGAAAACTAATTATCCATTTGCTGAATTTCGGTTGGATGGGGTGAGACCTTCACATCTTCTCAACCTTTGGTTGTATCCTTGGTTTATGAGCATGTCTGCATTTTCATCATCTGTAGGTTTTATTTTTTGGTCTTACCCTCTAGGAACTTCAATGGCCACAAATCTTCCTCCAGAGTCTGCAACACTTCAGACATTTTTACGCTGGTGAAATTCCTCTGAGCTGCAGATTTTGGCCAAGCTGTAACAAATTCATAACCTCTGGAGATTTTATTCCACTAAGATCAAGAGAGTGGGTCTCTGCGCTAAACAGCACAGAATGCCAGCCATTCTACACACAAGTGCTCGGGCACAAGCCAGAATAATTGGTGGTTCCTGTCTCTTGTTGGAACTCTGAGTTGCTTCCTGAAGAGGTCACAGGAGGCCAGAGGATGCTCCTTAAGGACTTTCCTGATCCCCAAGGACTTACTGGGGGATAGCAGACTCTCTCGGGCTCCAGGTTTGGTGTTAGCTGGTATCTCTAACCCACATGTGTTCAAAATGTCCAGGCGCCGCTCCTGCACCTACAGGGGACCATCTAGCTCCATCCTTACTTACCCAGGAAACCTTCCATCAGTAAAGCAGCCCTCACTTAGCCGATCTAAGATTATACAATACCTTCCGTCAATATTAGTCATTCAGTACTTAATAGTAGAGTATTCTACAATACCCTACGTCTTATATTCAAGCACTTTCTGTGCCTTTTCCTCAACTACAAAATAACTTTCAGACCAAGAACCACATTTTGCCATTTATCTAGGCACTTACCATTCATGTACTGATGTAGTATAATACATATATTTTTTGAGTACATGAATGTAGATTGTGGTAAAAGGCAATTTATTATAATGTAAAGAATAACACAATGTCATGTGACAAAACATCTAAGGGAAACTCCAAAAACAATGCTGAAACAATAACTTGCTTTGTATCTATACAGGTTCTGTGCTAGGCAGGGACACAGTGGTGAGCAAAAGTCAGCAGGGTCCCTGCTATGAGAGAAGGGCACAAGAGTCATGTGCGGACTGATCTGCAGGGGAGGAATGACTTCCCTCAGGAAATATTATTTGACCTGACACCTGCATTATGAGTAGGAGAGAATTAGGGACAGATAACGTGTTCACATGCAAATGTAAAGCTGTACCTGGAGTAGAAAGCAAGGTGGATAATGGTAGAGAACAAAGCTGGGGAAAAGATAGGCCAGAGAGAGGTACAGTCCTTTCCAGAGAAACAGCATGGAACTGCCCAACCAGAGACTACATTTCCCAATGTTCTTTGCATAGTTTGGCCACATGATGCATTTCTCTCCAATGGGGTGAAAGCAGGTGACATCACTACATCCTAGACAGAATTTTAAGTCAGCGTGTATTTCTTCCATATTCTCACTTCCCATTCTGCAGACTCCGATGGTGAGAGCAGGGAGCCTTTGGAAGCTGTGTGATAAAAACGCTGCACCTCCCTCGATCAGGGACCCTGTATGACTGCTTGCAGAAGATCCTCTGCCAGCTTGGAGCTCCTATCCTGGACTGTCACACTGGGGAGAAATAACCTTCAGCTTTAAGTCACTGCATGTTGGAGGGATCTTTGCTAAGATTTCTTATCCTGACTAATGCTAGGTCTTTATACCACAAGTAGTGAGAAATCATTTAAAAATTTTTAAACAGAGAACTATATGATCAAATCAATACTTTGAAAAGATTTCTCTGTTTGCAAAGTAGAGAATACGTTGAGAATGAGAGAGAAAAGCTATTGCAGAAGTCCAAGTGAGAAGAGTTTGAGGCAATGGAAAGAGAGAAGTGGATGGATTCAGGATATCTAAAGTGATGTTGATAGGATTTGGTAATGCACTGAATATGGAAAATTTAAAAGGAAATATCTACACAGACTGTTACTTCTCTGGCGTTGGGCACCAGGTAGCGTTCTTTCAGAGAAGAAACACAGAGAAAGGTCCTGAGTTCACATGAGCACACACGCACAAGTAGATGCCCTTATTATGTGCAAAAGGCAACCTCTTATTCCACAAAAATGAAAAGGGAGTTGCGTTGCCTTAGGAAGCTACCCCTCTGAAGCAGTGTGCTAGTGGTCAAGGTACTGAAGCTCCCTTTACCAACTAGCTGGGTCACCTGGGTTGGTGGTTTAACTCATGGTGACTCAGTTTTTATATACAAAATGAGGAAATGCTAGTGCCTGCTGCTTAGGTTTGTAATGAGTAGGAAATGCGTGAACACATATAAAGCATGCAGAGGGTCCTTAAGCCCTGATAAGAACTTACTCGTTGCTATCATGCAGCACAGTCACATACTCTTCCACATTACACAGGGCTGTAAGTGCGTGAGCATAGTGTGTGCTCTTTAGGTGGCAAAACATATTCATCTAAGGTACTGTTAAGTTTAGAGTCAGAAACACACACCGACTCCTCTATACAGATAAGTTAATTTTGTGGGCCTGGCTTGGTCACTGAATTCCATAGGCAAAGCTTAACACTAATGCTCTAAGGATTTTCTACTCTTCATTCTTGACACATTTGTTTTCAGCCCTGATTTTTAGATACACTCAAACTCTTGACTGTGTCTTACAGGGCTCCACATTTAGCCCCCATTATAACAGATAATAGTCTTTCATAGCCGACCAGGTCTTAACCTATTAACATGAATTCCAAACTCAGCATACCCCCTACAAATACTTTCTTTATGTAATATCTTCGTTCTTTCAACTTGGCTTACTTTCATAAACCTTTAACTCTTTTGGTTAATGTCTTCTTCAGTGGATTCATAGCTGCTCTGATTTTCTTGCAAGCAGCTATATAGTTACTATACTTTGTTCCCTATCATTCCTGCCAATATCCTTCCCATTTTATTTCTGTCTGATGCATGTAGAATTAGTCTAGCCTTACATTGTCTTCAGCATGATCAGGAGAGGTGTATTGTTGGTTGGGGGATGGGAAGATCTAAGGTTAAAAGAAGAGATAATTTAAAATCAATGCACACATTAGGGAAGTAACCTCTTCATTAAAGTTATGTGCTTAAATCCAAATATTTCCAATGCTCCCTGGGCAACACTGTAATATAATGTTTTAGGACTACTTACTGGAGACCCTTTTGAGGTATCAGTTATGTTCTCCGCAAAGCAATTCTCCACTTTTTCCTTGGGAAAAAAATTATCTTTTTGCCAAGATGCTGTGTCCTAATGCAGATTCCACTTTTTTTATATGGGTCACTTTAGAATGTTATCTGATTTTGTCCTAAAATGTCACCTTTCATTTCATTTGTTGTCTTCTCATTTTAAATGCATATAAAGTTTTAAAGAAAAAAACATATAATTTTTAAGTATATACAATGGAGCTATCATAAAATTTCAGGGAGTTCCAAAGAAGACAGATGGAGCAGGACAGAATCTATGTAGTTCTGATTATGTGCCAAGTACCCTCAATAATATCAGGATAATATCACATGTTTGTAGCAAACCAATCTATGCTGAAGAAAAAAAATTAGTTTTTTATTTTACTTCACAGAAATAATCCAATGGCAGATTTCTTTTTTGGAAAGAGAGAACTGACAAAACTCAAGCACTGACACATTCCCTCCCTCCCTCAGTCCCTTTATTCGCATACATTCATTCATTCTTATTGTTAAATATTTTTGACCACTTTGTTATGCACAACAGAGTTAGAAAGATGTCAGGTATTTCCCTATTTTGAGGACTTTGAATTGTATACACATATACATACACATATATATTTAAAGACCCAACTACATATCAAAACTCTGTACAAATCAGTGCACTAAAGACAAGTATTATTCTCCCCATTTTCTGGAGGAAGAAACTAATCCTCAGAGAAGTTAAGTAATTTATAAAACCTCCCCCAATTACTACTTACATAGCAGAGCCAAGATTGAAATGAAGCCATCTCCCACTGATTCTACAGTATGTGCTCTGAACCACTATACATTAATTTCTACTTACAATGGTTTTATCAAAATAAAAGAAAAATCTAGAAAAATTCACGCCAATATAAAAATGAAGATTCTTTATATAATTCATACATTGATTTTTCAATCATGTTTTGTCTCTTTTTTTTTCTTAAGATAGCTGTGTTTAGAGGCATATTTTCTGGAAGATGATTTTAATTCATTTAATGACTCATTTAATGATACATTTTATAATGAGACTTAGAATTTTTTTTCCTCTGTGCCTTTTAAACTGCTCTCATTCTTCAGATTCCAGTTCAAAAGTCATCCGCTCTGTAAAATTTTCACCGACCCTTTACCCAGGCAGCCCGAATCCTTTTCTTCACAACTGACCCTTCCTAGCATGAAGTACACCTGAGAGTCATGGCACCAGATCACACTGGGCTGTGTTTGTGTCTGTGTGTATGTGCCTGTCTTTGTAGACTGCATATGAGCCCAACAGGACGAGTCACACTAGAGTTCCCTTCTCTCATAGCACCTGAGACCTTGCTTTGCACACAGTTAGTCCTACGTGAAAGTGAGACACTGTTTGTATTTGAAAAAATCAGTGATCTCAATCCAGCTGGACCCAGGTATGCAGATCCCTGGCTATGCTAATGAACCAAACTCAAATGTTAGACATGGGAAGAAGGTTTTTTTGTTTGGTAGTCCCTGCCTCTACTTCCCTTGACATAAAAATGAACATAAAGAAAAGGTCATCTAATGGTTCCATTTACTCCAGAGTGTGGATGCTGAGCTAGTGACTAGTATGTATCTAGAGTAATGTTTTAGAAATCATTTCATAAAGGAATGTAAGCATAAACAAAGGACTTAAATAAACTAGGAGAAGCTGACTGTGGGTATGGAAAACCAGTTCAGGTTCATTCAAGTTATTGTTAGACAACCTGTTACTTAATGCTGAAAAGGTCAATGTCCTTATTTTTAACATTTTAAGGTACCATATCAGAAGGGTCCATGTCGCCTTCTGCACACTCAGACTGTCTGGGCTGGAATCAGATTCTTCACCATTTACTAGCTTAAACACTTATACCCACTCATAGTGTTGTTATGAGATTTAAATAAAAATTACGCTAAATCACTTGCTGAGTGCTTAGTATATAGTAAGCTCTTCATAAATGTTAGCAAATATTCCTGGAATCAAAATTCAAAGTTCCAGGTTTACTTGTGCACTTTACTCAGTATGGTTACTGGCAAACTATATGAACACAGGACCCAGAAAAGCCTCATGAAGCTATTCAAAAACCCACATCACAGAAGATGGTCAAAATGGTAGAAATCTTGGCAAGCAACACTTCCCCTTTCCTCAGTGCCACTGCAGCTCCATGTTCTTTTAAGTTTTGTTGTAAATTTGCAGTACATGAGGCTTGAAACTTTCCACACTGGCTTGATTATGGTGCCTCCTTAGGTTAGAAAATAACCAGATGAATATTGAAGGACTGGGAGAAATGTCATAGAGAACCGTGTCTGTGAGGAATATATCAAATGCCATCCTCAAGGGACTATTGTTCATTCATTTATTCAAATGAGCATTTCGCAAAAAGCAGACTATCAGTGAGGCAAGATAAAGAAGTGATTGTACCCGAAAACAAATTTCAAAGTTTCTGAAAGGAAGTAAACACGAAATCCTTCCATGAAGACTAGCGGCATGCTGGGCTTTACTGCAAGGCAGACATCCATCTGTCTGCTTGTACTAAGAAATCTTGGCTCTGCATTGCAGAGTGAAGTCAGGAGGAGATATTATGAGACAAGAGCTCTATATCCAAGCTACTAGAGCGGCTCTTTGCCAGTCAGTAGGTGGTCTTGAAATAAACTCCCTGTACATCATAATCAGAAAAGACAGAAAACATTGTTGATTGGACCTGTAAGTAGATAGGTAAAAAAAAAAAAAAAAAAAGAAGCAAAAAAAAAAAAGACAACAACCATGAGAAAGGAAGGAAATAATAGAAAACAAGAGCAATTCCTCCATGACGTATATTAAATTTTTGACTGCACATTTTCTGTGAAATTAGAGAAACTATTTCCTCTTTGAAATAAAAGCTGGAAGAAAAGATATACAGATTCCAAGACAAGCTGATATGTAGAAGAAGAAAATAAATATTGGATGGCAGATCCTATTAGAAAAAATAATGATGTCCAGTAGCGATGGCAAAAGTGGTGACACTCAGGTAGTGATGACTGGCTCTCCCAGTGAAAGGTGATCTGGACAAAAGAAGAAAGAATCGGGCAGTCTATACGGCAGCTGACCCGCTGTGCTGGTGAGCATATATGAGCCATACCAGCCATCTTTCAAAATTAATTGTTAAGATTCTAACTGGATTGATGTCCCATATTAATAGTCAATAATAAGTAGTTAAATCATCTCTACATGAAGTCATCCCTGACTAATATAACTTGTTGAAAGAGATCCTAGAACTCAAAAAAACAAAACTGAAATAAAACAGAGTATTATACATTGGTCTTATTAATGTTTTAACATTTTAGTTTTTATCTTCCAAGCCTAATCCTATAGTGGCTGGATCTAAATGTCCAAACCCAGCGTCACACCTCAGATTCAGGTAGGAAGTGCACATGTGCATTAAATTTGATGAGATTTGGGGTTACTGTCTCCCATGGATAAAAATGGTCCTGAGTACACTGTCAGGAAAGGACTGCTCCCTATATGTCAGAGTAAAGCTGTAATTAGAAGTATTTACTGCAGGGTCCTTGCTCCCTATCCTCTGTATAGAGGAAACACAACTATTGTGAACTATTCATATTTCTTAGAGAGAAGCAAAGACTGGAAGTTTCTCCTAGTTCAAGGAAAGATAATAAGCCAAAGACAGTGAATGGCAGAAATTCAAATGAGTGCGAAAGTTAAAAGATACAGTAAGAGGATGTTAAGTTATGGAAAAATATTTTTATGTTTATTTTTTTAACAACTGAGATAGAATTTTAAAAGAATGAAACATCTCCAGTTATTTAAATCTGTGTCCCACAACCTCCTGCACCATAGTGGTTATAAACTCTAGTCCCTTTCAAGTTCAAATACTTTTGATCGCTTGACTTCACTTTTTTTAGTTGTGTCTTTGAGAAAAGACTAGATAATTTTGCAATTGCACAGTGACATCTAGGTGACATGGTTACATTGAGATCTACTCACACAGCAGGCTGGCCATTGGAAGTTAGGAAACCAGGTGCCAAATATCTGGTATTTGCCTATTGAATAAATAGGTTCTTACCGTAAGATTTAATACCAATAACCTCAGACTGTGAAATTCAAACAAGGGCATCAAAAAAAATCTGAATTTCAAAGCTCTGACCTTGGGTGAATAAGTTGAATGTAGGCGAGGATGGCATTTTTAAAATGCGCTCACTTTTACAATCCCAAGTAGTCTTTTTAACTTTCTGGGTATTCCAGGGTTATACAATAGATCCCATATGAAAAAGAGGCCAAGACTTTGGCTTGTATGTCTCCAAGCCAAGTTTCACAAAGGTCCCTCATTAGCTCACTGCTCTGATACTCATAATCTCTCCCTGGAGATTTGTTACATTTCAGAGGAACATCAAAAACCTCAGAGTCTGCTCAGTACATTTAAAAGAAAATAATTCGAACAGGACTAGTAGTTCACATACATAAGATTTGGATTTAATCTTGCAAAGCCTCTTTTCTTCCAATCAATTTAATTATTTTGTCTCTGTCCAACTATATCTTATTATTTATTTAAGAAAAATATCCTGAAATAAAATTACTATGTCAAAGAATGAAAATTTTACATTATGATGAGTGTTGTCAAACTTTCCTCCAAAAAGATGGTCCAAAGTTATAACTCAATCAGTTTTGAATGAATACATTTATTTTGTTTCACTCCACCCCTAAGTATTCCCAATAGTATTCCTCCTTCTATGAACTAATTGTCTGTGTCCTTTGCCCATTTTTCTGTAAAGGGAGTCCATTTTTTTCTTACACATTTTTACAAATACTTAATATTTATGTAAGATTATTTTTCTGTCACATAAGTTGCAAGTATTTTTTAGTTGATTGTGTTTCTAGTTTTTTATAATTATTCTATATAGAAGGTGTTAATGTTTACATAATCAAATCAATCTTTTTTTGTAAGCATTTTCCTTTCTGGCTTTGATATTAACTTAAGAAATCTTCTTATCTTAGCAATGTCAAAAAACCTTCGCCTTATTTACGAGGCATGGAATAGTTATTAAGACCATTGTCTTACACAGATTTGAATTTGAATTCTGCTTCATAATTTTAGGCTATATGAATGTAAGCATGCTAGTATATTATGACTAAAATGGGGAAGAGAATGTCTCCCTCTTGCTGTGATAGTGTTAAAGGAGAGAGTATCTATAAAGTACTTGGCATAGAGTATTGTGATGTGCCCAGAATAGAGTATTGTGATGTACCCAGCATATTATAAGTGCTCTGTGGAGATATTTTGCTACTATGATCTCTTATACTTAAAGCCATCTTTCTAAAAGATTTTCCTTGTCAAAAGAAGAACAAATGAGGCCCAAAGTCAGCAGAAGGATAAGGATCAGAGAAGAAATAAATAAAATTGAGAAGATTAAAACAATAGAAAAAATTAATGAAATCAAGAGCTGGTTCTTTGAGAAAATAAACAAAATAGATCAACCCCTAGCCAGACTTATTAAGAGAAAAAGAAAATCTACACACATAAACAGAATCAGAAATGAGAAAGGAAAAATCACAACGGACACCACAGAAATACAAAGATTTATTAGAGAATACTATGAAAATCTACATGCTAACAAACTGGATAACCTAGAAGAAATGGACAACTTTCAGAAAAATACAACCTTCCAAGACTGACCCAGGAAGAAACAGAAAATCTAAACAGACCAATTACCAGCAATGAAATTGAATCGGTAATCAAAAAACTACTCAAGAACAAAATGCCTGTACCAGATGGATTCACCACTGAATTTTACCAGACATTTAAAGAAGACATAATACCCATTCTCCTTAAAGTTTTCCAAAAAACAGAAGACGAGGGAATACTTCCAAATTCATTCTATGAAGCCAGCATCATTCTACTACCAAAAACAGACAAAGACACAACAAAAAAAGAAAACTACAGACCAATATCCCTGATGAACAGAAACGCAAAATTACTCAACAAAATATTAGCAAACCGAATTCAAAAATACATCAAGAGGATAATACACTAGGATCAAGTGGGATTCATCCCAGGGATGCAAGGATAGTACAACATTTGAAAAATCTATCAACATCATCCACCACATCAACAAAAAGAAGAACAAAAACCACATGATAATCCCCATAGATGCTCAAAAAGCATTTGACAAAATTCAACATGCATTCATGATAAAAATTCTCAATAAAATGGGTATAGAGGGCAAATACCTCAACATAATAAAGGCCATATACGACAAACCCACAGCCAACATTATACTTAACAGCGAGAAGCTGAAAGCTTTTCCTCTAAGATCAGGAACAAGACAAGGATGCCCACTCTCCCCACTTTTATTCAACATAGTACTGGAGGTCCTAGCCACAGCAATCAGACAACACAAAGAAATAAAACGCATCGAGATTGGTAAAGAAGCAAAACTGTCACTGTATGCAGTTGACATGATATTGTACATAAAAAACCCTTAAGAATCCATTCTAAAAATACTAGAACTAATATCTGAATTCAGCAAAGTTGCAGAATACAAAATTAATACACAGAAATCTGTTGCACTCCTATACACTACCAATGAACTAGCAGAAAGAGAAATCAGGAAAACAATTCCAATCACAATCACATCAAAAAGAATAAAATACCAAGTAAAAAACCTAACGAAGGAAGTGAAAGACATATACCCTGAAAACTACAAGACACTCTTAAGAGAAATTAAAGAGGACACTAATAAATGGAACTTTATCCCATGCTCTTGGGTAGGAAGAATTAATATTGTCAAAATGGCCATCCTGCCTAAAGCAATCAACAGATTCAATGCAATCCCTATCAAAATACTGACAGCATTCTTCAACAAACTGGAACAAATAGTTCTAAAATTCATATGGAACCACAAAAGACCCCGAATAGCCAAAGCAATCCTGAGAAGGAAGAATAAAGCAGGGAGAATTACGCTCCCTGACTTCAAGCTCTACTACAAAGCCACAGTAATCAAGACATTTGGTACTGGTACAAGAAAAGACCCATAGACCAATGGAACAGAATAGAGAGCCCAGATATAAATCCAAGCATACATGGTCAATTCATATATGATAAAGGAGCCATGGATATACAATGGGGAAATGACAGCCCCTCAATAGCTGGTGTTGGCAAAACTGGACAGCTACATGTAAGAGAATGAAACTGGATTACTGTCTAACTCCACACACAAAAGTAAACTCAAAATGGACCAAAGACCTGAATGTAAGTCATGAAACCATAAAACTCTTAGAAGAAAACATAGGCAAAACTCTCCTGAATATAAACATGAACAACTTCTTCATGAACATATCTCCACAGGCAAGGGAAACAAAAGCAAATATGAACAAGTGGGACTATATCAAACTAAAAAGCTTCTGTACAGCAAAGCACACCATCAGTAGAACAAAAAGACATCCTACATTAGGGGAAAATATATTTATAAATGACATAGCTGATAAGGGGTTGACCTCCAAGATATACAAAGAGCTCATGCACCTGAACAAACAAAAACCAAATAAGCCAATTATAAAATGGGTAGAGGAGCTGAACAGACACTTCTCCAAAGAAGAAATTCAGATGGCCAATAGACACATGAATAGATGCTCCACATTGCTAATCATCAGAGAAATGCAAATTAAAACCACAGTGAGGTATCATCTCACACCAGATAAGATGGCCACCATCCAAAAGACAACAACAAATGTTGGCGAGGATATCCCCCTATACTGCTGGTGGGAATGTAAATTAGTTCAGCCTTTGTGGGAAGCAGTATGGAAGTTCCTCAAAAAACTCAAAATAGAAATACCATTTGACCCAGGAATTCCACCCCTAGGAATTTACCCTAAGAATGCAGGAGCCCAGTTTCCAAAAGACATATGCACCCCTATGTTTATCACAGCACTATTTACAATAGCCAAGAAATGGAAGCAACCTAAGTGTCCATCAGTAGATGAATGGATAAAGAAGATGTGGTACATATAGACAATGGAATATTATTCAGCCATAAGTAGAAAACAACTCCTACCATTTACAACAACATGGATGGAGCTAGAGGGTATTATGCTCAGTGAAATAAGCCAGGTGGAGAAAGACAAGTATCAAGTGATTTAATTCATTTGTGGAGTATAAGAACAAAGCAAAAACTGAAGGAACAAAATAGCAGCAGACTCACAGAACCCAAGAATGGATTAACAGTTACCAAAGGGAAAGGGACTGGGGAGGGTGGGTAGGTAGGGAGGGAGAAGGGGAATATGGGGCATTATGATTAGCACACATAATGTAGGGGGGGACATGAGGAAGGCAGTATAGCACAGAGAAGACAAGTTGGAACTCTATAGCATCTTACTACACTGATGGACAGTGACTATAATGGGGTATGTGGTGGGGACTTTATAATGGGGGGAATCTAGTAACCATAATGTTGCTCATGTAATTGTATATTAATGATGTCAAAATTAAAAAAAAGATGTGGTACATACCAAAAAAAAAGATTTTCCATGTCAGAAATCTTTCTAGTTATTACCATGTTCTGCATAATAAAATTTTTAAAATGGTAAGGTCAAATGCAATTACCTTGTCCCTAGCACTCTTCATAATCTTGCGTCAACATTAACGCCCAGCCCAAGTCTCCCACTGCCCCTCCTCCCATTCTATCCTCTCATTACTCAGATTTATTTACTTTTTCTGAAAGGGACTTACACTTTGACACCTTTGTACTTTCTCCAAATTATGTTTCTCTCCTTCAAATTCCCCCATCCTTTTTTTTTTCCCCTGGACATTTTAAAGTAATTTTTTGAGGCCCAGATTGAGAATCGCTATCCTGATAGAACTTTCCATTATTCTTCCTCATGATCAAAATTCATTGCTTTCTCCTTTGATTTTTGTGGGATGTTTGCTCCTCTCTTAGCACTTACGGCACACACGTGCTTTGCTATCCCTCCACTGGCTCATGAATATCTTGTGAGAAAACATTCTGATATGTTTTTCAAATGTGCCTGCCCAGTGTCTGACACACACAGTAGGGATGAAAAATAATTGTTGACTACAAAAGATAATATACAACTCCTATTTATGTACTCCAATCATAATGCTCACTTGGATGTAGGTCTCTCTATAAAACATCCTGTGTATATGTGTGTGCATAATCATATATGTATATAATTTTTCTATGTAAATATTTGCTTATTACATATGAAACTTAGGTTACATTCACTGATGGACAGCATCAATCAGGAAATATTCTTTTTGGCAATTTCATTATACCATTCAGGCTTCAGAATGTCTCAAGGCTTGACACTTTCTGAAACATACATTTTTGCAAAATTTAACTTGGCAGAATTTTGAGATATGTAGAAATTAAATGCCAGCCTATAGTTGTGGGACTTTAGAATGGTTGGCTGTGTGTTCATATTACTGGGCATTTCCACGATTATGCACTGAGATCTAAAATGAACTATAACTGGTTTGCAAAAAGTCCAGGTAAGCTAGCATAAGGATCACCACTCTGTGACCAGATAGCATCACACAGATGACCATTTTCATCATACTGTATCTTCTGAAATGCTTGTTCCAGGAGAGGTTAAAAGGTTGTCCTTATTTAATAAGAGTTCTATGGAACAGTAAGTTTGGGGTACAACACATGCTGATTTCTCCTCTGAGAGTATCATGATCTTATGAACACAATTTAAGCCATTGTTCCCCAAATGTGTTTGAAAACCGAACTTTTATTTTTCCTAGCTCACATAAAAAGCCAGATTGGGAAATCCTGGTAGGGATAATTTCCTTTCATCTTTACAGCAATTTTGTCAACAAGTACTGTACTAAAACTCTAGTTTTACAAAGAGGGAAAGGAATGGTTTGCCAAATGTCACCAGCTGTGAGAAGATAGAACCCTGGTGTCCTTGCTGTGCTTCCAAGGCTTTCTACCTCATCTGCCTCCTGTGAACACTTAAACTACTGCAGCAATTTTCTTATCTAAGAAAACAGAAAATTGCTCTGGAAATTCTAAAAAGTGTTTTTCTAGGCTTTTACCAATCTGGAACACCCTATCACCACCCCAGAATCACCACCACTTTTTTATATTCTCGTTTTCTGAAGATCATGCTAGAGTCCTGTGTTCTCTGTGAGGTTCTATTGTGACAAATTTCATCAAATCCTTCTCATTCGAAACTGTGAGGCGTTCTCAGAATTCCACATTCTGTCATTTATTGGATATCGCCTCATGTTGTTACATAACTGTTTAATGTATGCCTGTCCTATTTGTCTAACATCAGACAATGTGTCATAAACCTTTTGTATTTATCTGTTGTCAGTATGAAACACTCTATGTAGCACTTGATTGAATAAATGAATAAATGAGCAAATGACCAAGTGGATGATGGACTGATGGACACGTAATATGGACAAAGTGTCCTCAATACGTGTCAGTTTAGTATGCCAGTTCTTAATATTCTCATACAGTGGGGAAACGTGGCAAGATGGGAGGCAACATGGACTTTTTATTAGTTCTGTGGCTCTCAAACTTCAGCATTTATAAGAATCTGCTGGAGAGTTTGTCAAATCCCAGATGCTAAGTAAGCCTCACTTAGAGTTTCTGTTTTAGAAGTTCTGGGTTGGGGCCTGAAATTTTTCATCTCTGATAATGTTGCCAATGCCCATCGTCCTGAGTCTGTACTGTGAGCTGAATTAAGCACGGTAACTTGGACAAGCAGTTCCTGGGTTCGTTACTTTCAGCTGTGTGACTGAGGTTCTTAAACATGTAGCCTTAGTTTCATCATTTTAAAAATGAGCTTAATATGCTCACATTGCAGTTATGTATAATATGTTAAAAAGAGCCAGATGCACAAAAAATCAGTAATCATTTTGGTAAAAAAATTGCTTCTTTTCCTCCCTTCTAAGGCAATGACTGTGAGTCTTTATACTACAGTCCTTTTTCTTTTTCTCCATCAGTTCTAGAAATTTACTCTATACTATTCTTTTATAAATAGTGCAAGTCGAACAACATATGCCTTGGAACCAAGATATTGGATAACAGAAGCAGTATCGCAGACTTCAGGCACAGAATTCATTACTCACAGCCAACAGCAGTTCTTAGTTCAAGTTATAGTCGGTTCCAGTTACAAATATTCCTTTCTTAAGCCAGGTTTCTGCTTCAAAACAACTCAGAGACACTGACTGCTTTCTGTTTTATCTCCTCCTGTAGCAGCGATACCGTTTAACGTTATCCCCAATCTGATGCCATTCTGTCTCACTCCATCAAAAGGCACAAAGGAGCCCTATCTTTGCTTTATTATGGCATCCTTTCAACAGACCCCTTGCTTGGGAAAGAAAACAGCGAAGCTTGAATGATATTGCCTCCCTTAGGAACTTGACCATTAGCAAAATTAATCGAGAAAAGAGAGACTATATAAGTAGTTCAAAAATTCTCTGGTGAGAGATTTCTTTAAATTTTAGGTGGATGGATTACAATGAATATGTGTTTCCCTTGAAGCTTGTATTGTCAAAATGGTCTCCCCTTTAAAGTTTTTTTTTAAACTATTTTGTTGGACTATTTTACTGTCTAAATTATTATATGAAGTACATATTTTTGACTCATACTTCTGACAATCAGGGATTATATTCACCCTATTCCCAGTTGGGCCCTGAGGTTGAATCTAACCTGTGAGTCACAATCATGCATATTAAAGCTCAACACCTTTGTATCAAATAAATCCTCAGCAGGCGGGAGCTGGAAGAGTCCAAAATGATCAGCTAGCTTTGACTGGCATTGCGTCTTCTAGGATCCCCCAGGAGTTAGAAAAGTGACAGAAAGTACTTGGGGTTCTTGCCACGCAATACAGAAAGTTCCTGAAGGTTGAGTGAGACCTCCTACTGCTAGCGGAGGGACGTTTCACTCCATGTTTGGGAAAATGAATTACTCCCACTTGGTTTAACGTTTTGAGAACTCTTCTCCTTATGTTTCTGGCAATTCTATCCCCAGTCATCAGCATGACGACTGGGCTGAATAACCCTGAAACACTGTCAGTGACAGATGAGTGGGCTTATGTTTCGGTGAGTTCGCTTTCTTCACTTTGGCATACAGCTTTTTCTCATCAAAGAGGTGAAACAAACCATGGAGAACATGAAGAGAAAACCCCTTTGTATCTCATCTGACACCAAATGGATCACCCTAGTCCTTGTCGGTAGCAAGACTGGTAGAATATGAGAAATGGGAACTGCCGTCACCCAGACCTTTCTCTCTGCCATCAGGCAGCCAGTGCTTAATACAGGAAATTATAAAAATCATATGTAGTCGTCCATTCCAGATAAATGCTCTTTAATTTCCACTGAGCCTTTTGGCTGGTGAGTAATCATTTGATTCATCTCTTGTTGAATCATAATTTCATTTGCTATTGTAGTTATTTCAAGTCGTCGCCATTCTTCCTGCTTAGCAGCTTAACCCAACACCCTCCAAACCAGTACACGGTTGTCCCTCTAAATTACCAAGACCATCAGGACACTTACAGCGGTGCCCTCAGCTTTCACTCTCACTGCTTCTGTGGTGAGATTTACATCTTTAGACTTACCATCTCTGTCTCCATACCTGATACCCTCCTGAGGAAGGGGCTGCCCGCTCCCTCGCCAAGGGTTCACTCAGTCTGACTGTCCCACACGTCTTCCTTGACTGATCTGCTATTTCCTTACTTTGCTTTCTCCTTCTTTTTGGCTCTAAAAATTCCTATTTCTCTACTTGTGGCTATAGATGGCCATTAGTCTTAAAACAACTTTCTCATAATTTACCTCTCCCTCAAGCTCTTATCCAGTCTTTCTACTTCCTTTAATACCTGAGATGGGCTTACAGTCTGGCTTCTGCCCCCATTATTATGTGGTAGCTGTCATGTTTGTCAGTTTACGTCCTTATACTCCCTGTTGAATTGAACAAGGGCTTCTTGGTTGTTCCTTTTCTTCTTCTTTGATGTTTATAGAATTCACTGCTGCTTCCAAATGTTTTTATCTTTCTTCTTTTGTCTCATGTGACATTTTTGTGACATTTAGTCAATGTTCCATTTCCTCACTATAGGTATTTCCTAATATTTGCTAAACCTTATTTTTGCCTTTCTGTGCTTTCTCTTTTGATGATTCCATTTATCCTCACTGGTTGAGCCATGTAAACTATTTGTTCCATAGTTTAAACAAATAACAGTCTATGTCTCGGTAATTCTCCCCGTCTAAACTCATAGGTCATCAGCTCCTCAAACTTAAAGTATTATTAAATGAGTGAAATCCTCTTTTACAATAATCCTTTCCTACTAGTTTCCAGTTTTGCTTATATAACACTATTTCTCTGTTCATGTTCTCACCCTCCTACTAGACAGTAAGTTCCGTGAGAACTAGTTTGTTCAGTCCTCTCTCCTAACAGCTAACATAATACTGGCATATGGTCATCATTACACAAATATGTGCCAGATTAATGAATGGGTGAATGACTGGATGAATCCTGGTTATCTAGGCTTGAAAAATGAATCATTTGGACTTTTCTTTCCATCACTATTAATCAAAGTGGTGGCCGACTTTCTTGGAGTAACTTTACAGTGTCTCTTCTCTCCACACGCTCAATTCTGACTACCATCATTTTGGTGGTATATATTTTTTTAATTCCTCCTGCTTGGTCTCATGTTTCAAACTCTTAATTGTTCCTTCCAGTGGCCGGAAGCAGTGTCTTCCCCCTCTCTGTTCCTTCTGCACATGGAGAGAGTATTTATTACTTGTTAGGCAGCATAGCTCTAGGTACATTTGTGTACACTTTGTAACGGCTCTCTCAATTGTTCTCATTTAAGTAGAAGGTTTATTATGTTATCCTTTTTATCTCTTCCAGCCCTTAGTGCATGTTAATTGGTTAATAAACAGGTGTAAGTGGGTAGACACCACTGCCAGAGTAAGCTTCTTAAAGCACAGTTCTTCTCATTTCCTTAGGATTACAACCTTTAATGGACCCTCATTGTATACTGAACTAAGTTTAAACTCCCCAATTGAGAATTTAACTTCTGCCTTACCACTTCCTCCTCCCTCCCTAATAATATAGTCCAAAAACATCTTGCCAAGTTTATACATCTTTTCCTTCTTATGTACCTTATACTCTGACCATTGTAGGGGAGATAAGACTTTACCTTTACCCATTTTGGATTTTTAGCTGGGGCTCTTTAACAAAAAACAGATTAACAAGAGAAAACATTTATTAATGTGTGCTACACAAATCACATGAAAGAAATCTTGACAAAAGTAACTCAAAGTGATGGCTAGAACTCTGGATTTTATAGAATCTTCAATAAAGGACAATAAATTTGTAGAGAGATGAGAAGGAAAAGGGAAGAGTTTTCTACTTCCAAGGGCAGCAAACTGTGGGAAGGTAAATGTGTGGGAGGGGACTGATGGAGTTAGGTTCCTTTGCATGTCTTGGATGCCTCTTGGCTATTAAGTCTTTCTCCACTAAATTAATTTATTCCCTGCCTTTAGACAGGGGAGGGTAGAGAGAGCTTTTCTTGCATTTATTGCATTTTAACTATCTTCAGCTCAAAATATCTTTGTTTAGAGGCATATTTGGGGGACATATTCTGATTACCTTCACCATTCTAGTCTACTTTGCCAATTATAATCCTCATTTCATTTAAGCTGTTCCCTCCAAAAACATCCTATCTTTGTTTCTGTCTGTTAAATTCCTATCTGTTCTTCAAGACTTCAAGAGTTCAGTAAGGTGGAAGCAAAGGTGAAGCAGGTAAGAGTGAGAAGATAGGAGATAAAGAAACTGGGGACCCGTTTCCTGTGAATTTCTTTTGCCAGTTCCTTGCCTGAACTAAGCATACTACCCCCCACATTTCCTGTCACTATTCTACTCTTTGCTGTGGACCCATGCCTAGCATTTAGCATAGGTTATGTTCACAATAGTCTAGTCTAGTTGGAATTCCTCAGTCAGTATTCTGGCATTTGGATCTAGTTTTCTCCTATGTCAAGTCATTTATTATTTTACAGGGAAGATATGTGTGTGGCAGTGAACAAATAAATCAGGAGTGGAAGAATAGGATAGGTAACTGGAAAATCTTCTTTTCATAATATTTTGTTCAATTTCTTTCCCCATATTTTTTTATTATGTTGAATACCTTTATTCATTAGGATGTGGGCCACAGCTTAAATCATTCTTACCAATGTCAATCTTCTAAGTAAATGTTTATATAAATATAGGCAATATCATCTACTCCCAGATTGAGAGACAGAAACCTAGGGCATTGTCTGAGCATCACAGATACTGGGCTCATGTCATTTTGGATGTAGTCTTAGAGTCATCTGGAAGCCCTTCACTGCATCAGTCACTAGCTATTACTAAGTGACCAGCCGAGCATGTCCCTAGGCGGCACGAGACCACCCGCACAGATGTAGCCCTTGTTTAGGTGTTTACAACCTGAAACTTTAATTCACAGTCCTACTCTTCAGATCTGCCAAGATCCAAAGCTCTGCATGTCAGTTCTCTACTCAGGAAACCATGAATTCACACCTCTTGACAAACAGAGCTCACTCTGCCTTTCCTTCTGCTTCATTCACTCTTCTGGCTCAGGGGCCTCCTGGCATAAACAGGTAGGATCAAAAGCTGTATCAATTAGTTAACTTCCATACATCCCTTAAGTTTTCTCTGGTATTTATATCTTTGTCTACCACGCAAGAGTTTCCTTTCCACCTCATCCAAGAGTACATTCTATTGTGTATTAGAGCCACCAGGATCCAAGCTGACACTCTGGATAGGATGCTAAGCAATGTCAGGGAAATACTGAAAAGCATCCTACTGAGAAAATCATCAACTAACTGCAGATTAGAATCACATAGGCAAGCAAAACATGCCCAAATAAGAAGACACATAAAAAGGGAAGGTCAGAGAGTGTAGGAGTGAGTGACTGAAGGAAATAAATAAATAGAAATACAATGACTCAGAGCTAATGAGTTACCTAAAGCCAATGAATATAAAATAGAACACATAAATGTTCTGAGATTATGTAAAAGTGAGGAAGTCTAGAGTTTCTCTTATTCAAACCCTATTCAATGCACCAGAAAATAGTCTCATCTATTTTCATCTTTGACTTTGAGCATAGTTAGCTTTTCTACTGTCATTTATAGGCTAGACATTCATATGAACATTGTACTTTCCCATAGTGATTAATCTGAGAAAAGAAAAAGGGGCCACTGGTTTAACACTGGCTGTCAGATGACAGCCAGGACACAAACACCCCCAGGCCTCACAAAGAAGTGAAAAGAACAGTTTATTGCAGGTGATAACACCACTTAAAGCAGGGCAAATCATGACGAACAGATTTGAGAATTGTGTGGATGCCTGTTTGGCATTAACTGAGACCTAAATAAAAATCAGTTCTGAATCATCAGGGGAAATTAATGACATTTAAACCTATTCTTCTAAGATGAGAGTAAGGCATTCCTAGATTGTAGTTAGGGCTTTTGTGCCTTGAAAAATTAGCCTGTAATCCTCTGACAAGGCTTTGAATAATTCAAATGAATACAGCCTCCGTTCAACGTGGAATTAAACTGCCGTTTACAGTTCTGACGGCATCTGTGCTGTGCTGCCCTTTAGACAAAGTGCCTTATTTATTTGTTTATTTATTTAATGGTACAGCATGCCCCCATGTTTCTGAATATGGTTTAGATTTTGCCAGTGAGATGGATTTATATGTAATTTGGAAGGCAGAACATAGAAACGAATTTTCCTTTGCCAGAGGTTAGAGCCACATAAGCTCTGGCAGATGTAAGTTCTTACAAAGGCAGTGTCAATCTATTTTCCTGACAGCAACCCACTTGGGGGGTGTGAAGGCAGCTAAGACATTGGCAGTCATTTTCTGCATTTTCCTGACCTCTAGTGGCAAGAATTTCCATACTTTCTGGATCACAGTTGAGTCTGTCACTAAAAACTAATGGTCTATGACTCACATTTGCCTCTGAGTTCCTTCCAACAGTTTTATGTGCACATAACTCCCTGTGTTAAATCCAGCTCATTTGAAATACCTGGAAGGTTTTTGTTCTCCAACTGAAGCAGGACCCTACCTCACCCCTATGGTTAAAACTTCAGAGTATTTTCTCATACATAGTGATAAACACTGACAGCTATTTTATCTTGTTTTTTTTTAATAAATATCTTTATTCATATATTATTCACAAACAATAAAATTCACCCTTTCACGCCCAAAAGAAACTCCACACGTATTAACCATCACTGTACATTGTGACTAGCTTCCTTCCCTTACCATAATGTTTTCAAGGTTCATCCATTTTGTATCATGTATCAGTACTTTGCTGCTTTGTAGAGCTGAATATTGCATTGTGTGGATAAAACCACATTTTATTTACCTTTTCATCAGTTGATGAATATTTGAATTGTTTCCATTTTTTGTCTGTTATGAGTAATGGTTCTGTAAACACTCATGTACAATAATGATTCTATAAACATGTATAACATGTTTTCAGTTCTTTTGAGTATATACGTAGGAGTAGAATTTCTAGATTATATGTAACTGTATGTTTAATAATTTGGACAAGTTCCAGACTATTTTCCAGGGTACCTGCACCATTTTACATCATCACTAGGGAAGGAAGGGTCCAATTTTCCCATATGCTTGCCAACACTTCTTATTACCTGGATTTTTTCTGTGTTGCCACACTGCTGAATGTGAAGGTACATAGTGATAGGACTCTGATTTGCATTTCTTTGACAGCTAATGATGTTAGCTTTATTTTATGTCCTTTTTGGTTAATGTATGTCTTTTTGCCTATTTTTTATTGGTTATTTATATGTATTACTGGGTTGTAAGAGTGCTTTCTATATTATAGATACAAGCCCTTTATCAGAGAGATAATTAGCAAAGTTTTCTCCCATACCATGGGCTGTCTTTTCACTTTCTTGATGTTGTCCCTTGAAGAACAAAGGTTTTTAAATTTTTTTATTTTGATGATATCCTGTTTATCAATTGTTTCTTGTGTTGCTTATACTTTTTGTGCCATATCTAAGAAACTGCCTAACCAAGGTTATAGAGATTTATGCCTATATTTTCTTCTAAGAGTTTTGTACTTTTAGCTCTTACATTTAGGCTTTTTATCTATTTTGAAATTATCTTTCTGTAGTAGATTAAATGGTGGGCCTCCCAAGAGATATGATCACATCCTGGAACCTGTAAATGTAACCCTTATTTGGAAAAAAGATCCTTTGCAAATGTAATTTAGGATCTCAAGATAAGATCATCCTGGATTATGCAGGTGAGCTCTAAATCCAATGACAAATGTCCTTATGGAGATACAATTAGTAGACACATAGAGAAGAAAAGAAAAAGCCATGTGAAGATAGAAGCAGAGGTTGGAATTATACAGCCACAACTAAAGAAATGCTTGGAGCCACCAGAAGCTGGAAGAAGTAAAGAAGATTCCCTGCTAGAGTCTTCAGCGGTAGTGTGGCCCAGCCAATGCCTTGCTTTCAGACTTCTGTACTTAAGAATTGTGAGAAAATAAATTTCTGTTTTTTAAGCAAGGACATTTATGACAATTTGTTACAGCAGCCCTAGGAAATGAATGTTTTTTACTTCATTAATTCTTATTAGAGCTCTGTGATCTCAAACTGTGTTTCTCAAACTCGAAAACTCATTAAGCCATTAAGAATATTCCTACAGGGCCCTGGGGTTAGTAGACCCCATTTCAAGAAATATTGCAAACTATTGTTACCATTTGTATTTTGATTCAATAATTATTTCCTTTGCTCTAGACATTGTTGTCGTCATGGGGAGTACATCAGCAACAAGACTGATACAGTCTCTACTCCAGAAACTTATGTATCTATGGGTCCAATGAATATAATTATAGACAGTCATAAAGACTGCAAATAAAGCATAAGGTTATAGGATAGAGTGTGAACAGAATGCCACAAACTTCTACTTTCAAATGAGTTGTCAAGAAACCCCTTATTAAAGAGGTGGCCCTTAAACAGGAAATGAATGAAAGGAGTGGTCACCCAAGCAAAGAGACAGAATAGCATTCTAGGTGGAGAGTGGTGGGAGATTAAAAGAAAAGGTATTTGGAGCCAGATTCTGGAGATCCTTGTAGGCACTGATGAAGAGTGTAGATGTTTAGGTATAAGGCACAATCATTAGTAGGTTTTAAGAAGAAGAGTGAGATGGTGTGATTTCCTTTATTACAAAAACCACTCTGACTGCTCTGTGAAAAGTTGATGGAGTCCTCATTGGGGCATCAAGAAGGAAGCAGAGAAATGAGTTGGAATCTCAGACTAGAGAGGAAAAGAACTGGAAGGATGGAGGTCATATTTTGAAGGTACAGCTAGTCGAACCTTTTGATGGACCAGGTGTAGAGGGGGGAAAAGAGGAATTGGCCTTATAAATCTGGATGAATAAAGTCACCCTTTCAAAGGTAGAACAGATATCGGGAAGAACAGATTTGGAGAGGGGAGATTAAGAGTTCGGTTTTGGCCATGTTAACTTTGAAATACTATCAGACATTCAAGTAAAAATGATATGTTGACATTTGGATACATGAATTCAAATCTCTTTGAAGAGGTCAGAACTAAAAGTATACACTTGGAAGTCATCAGAAGGTAAATGATGGTGAAAGACGTGAGACTGGTTTAAATTAATTTAAGAAAAGACAGATGAGAACAAGAAAGAAGGGAAGATGGGAGAGGAGAAAAAGGAGAGAAAGAGAGGTGGCAGGAAAGGGGAGCAGAGGACATTTGAGGAGAGGAGAAGGACGGAGCCCTGTGAAATATCCACATTTACATTCTTGTAGATTAGGGGGCCCTTGCCGTAAGAGAGTTTAGAAAGCATAATCTCATGGAAACAAAGGGAAGAAAGTGTTTCGATATGGAGTGATTTTTCGACTTCTATATGCTGTTGAAAGTTTGTGTAAGGTGAAGAACAGATTATTGATTTGGTAATGTGGATGTAATTGGTGGTTTTACACAAGAGCAGTCATAGCAGTGGAAGTCCAATGGGAATAGATTTAGGATAGAATGGGAAGCGATAAAGTAGAGATAGGAAATAAGTATTATCATTACAGATTGCTTTTTTCTAGAATGAAAGTAGAGAGTTAGGATAATATGTAGAGGTACATGTTGGACCATGGGTAGGATTATATAAGAGACAAAGGGTCATATTTGTGTACAAGTAAAAATGAGTAAACTAAAGGAAGAAACTGATGAATCCAGAAAGAAAAAAGTCACTTGCAGCCAGGAAGTCCTTGGGGAACAGGAATGAATTATATTCCAGAAGATTTTGCCCATGATAGACTTAGGAAAATTTCGTCGACTATCAAGGTGGAAGGAAAGTAGTTGTAGGACAGAAGCATGTAGGTCGCCAGCAATTGTGTCAACATTTTAAGTGGTCATCAAATAAGCCAGAATACTTTTAATTAACTTTAGATGGTTATCTAAATTTAAAGGTCTATTTTTCAAAACCTCTTTTACAATTGTCAGCCCATTCAGCTTAATAAATATCTGCCTAGAAAATGAAGCACAAATTTGTAATCTCAACTCCTTGAACTCATGAGGCCAGTTTGTTAAATATGTATATAACTCTTCATCATCATTTTTCTTTAGAAGGAAATTCTGCCCTGTTAAAAAGCCTTTGTTAACATTGTCACATTCTTCATCCAAAGTCTAAACTGGAGCGGTAGATACCTGGAGTATATACCTTTTCAATTTTCTTCCTCCCTTTGGACGGTGGGACTTACTAGGTACTGGAGGTTTTTTCTCCATTTATACAAACTCTGCACAGATTGTTAGTGATTCAGCCTCCAGATTTATCATTCATAATCTTGAAATACACCTTTGTTGTCCCTAGAGAAGAGTTAGTCTTCCTACCCCTCCTTGAGTGAACTCTCTGTCTACATGAAATGCTGTCAGGCTCACCATTCTATTCCCATTCCTAGCATAGTCCTCATTTGATCAATTGTTGAAAGGCTGCTGGGAAATTAAAGACATGTAAATATGTAATATAATAGAAGCCATATTTTCTATATTCTACACTTAATGTGCTAATACGTAATGCGAAAGAAGAATACGTTTTTAGCTTACCAATGGCCTAAAGCAGGGCTCACTGAAAAGGTGAAATCTTATATGAGCAGAACAATAAAGGATCTTTGGGAAAGGATGTGGTAAAAGACCGGCCAGGAAGAGAAACCACCATGATTAAGGGACAGGATATATGCCTTGCCTGCATCCCTGGGTTTGACTGCAGCATAGGTACATGAAAGGAAATAGTGTGAAATGAATTGTAAGTGTAAATTGACATGGTTAAGATAAAGCTTTAAGAGATACAGCTTTGAGAGATAGGTCAAACATTGCCAGTATAGATCTGAAATTAATGGAGAGCTATTGACATTTTTTAAGATGGGAGGTGGAAGCAGGTACATGATAAGAACTATGCTTTTGAAAGATAGATGAGGCAGCTATGCCTGGGAGAGTAAGTTGAAAGGCTGTGAGCCGTGATTGCTACCCATCTAGTAAAGACCTTGCTTTGGAATAATAGGTTAAACATATCCATGGCTAATGTCTGCTCTGTTTCTATTAGGTTTCTTTTAAAATTAAACAGTTTAAACAAATGAAAAAAATGTTCCAAATAAAATAAAGTCAGAGATTTTATTGAATCCTTAGACATCTACTACATGGGGAAAGCAATGACCTTATTTGTTCTCCTGAGACTCTCCTGAAAGCTTGCCAGAGTGGAAAGCTTCAAAATATTCTGATTATTTGTCAAGAGCCCAAAATTTGCTACTCATGGAAGGGTCAGTATTCTACAGCTGGGATAGGTCCTAATGACATCAGCTAAATATTTTACAGTGCCCAAAACACTGTTTTTGAATCCTTTCTAAACTATATGACTTATTTGAATGAAAAAAGATAACTATTTTATATCCTTATTAATGCATTAGACACTTATCCACTTAAGTGCTATGTTGTCTCTTCTCCTAAATGACCTTGATTATATCTCTTTTTCTATATTTATCTGCCTAAAATGTGCATGGTAACTTAGGACAGAGTGAGGCCTGCTCAAGGGACATTATAAGGATGGTAGTTGACTTATTAGAATGTAGAATGGGATACTGTACATAAACCTACCTAACTTTCCCTATTCAGATTCTTCCTTCTAAGAGTAAGAGTCAAATCTACAAAGATAATAAAGTATTTATAAGCTTTTTTTGTTACTTTTTTATAAGACAGAGTTGTTTGCTTTCATACACATAATTAAAAATTTGCTTAGAGGGAAATAAAAAAATATGCTGTATTATAGATGATTTATAAGTAATTGAAGAAATAACTAGAAACTATCTACATTTTAATCCATTATCCTTACAAATAAATATTTAGAAATAATAAAGTCTAATGTGTTTTATTATAAAATTTTTCTTTAAGTCATATTGCATCTTGAACAAGTGATAATCCCAGTATAATGCAAAGTATTGGTTGTTTTTTCTATTCTCAGAAATGAAATAAAACTTTCTACATTCATAGTGGCTAACTAACATTTCTAGGTAACTAGGAAACAAAAGAAAGCTGATTCAGCTGTAACGATTTCAGAAAAAATAGACATTAAGGCACAATGTATTTTCAGGGTTACTACATACATGATCAGAGTTTAAATTCACCGATAATATAAAAAAATTTTAACTGCATTTGTCTCTAATAAGCTAGCCTCAAATTATGTATATAAAACATGGATAGAACTAGTGGGGAGGCTTAGGAACTCTACTAGAATAAAGGAGAATTCAAATTCCTTCTACTAACCACTGAAAGGACTAATAGCCAAAAAATAAATAAAGGTATGATTTGAACAGTAAAAATAAAAAATTTATTTTACTGGAGACAAACATGCCCTCACATTAAAGTAAATAAATTTTTATCTTTAGCACATATGGCACATTCACAAAATTGATCATTTGCTAGCCCATAAATCCAGTAACAATAAGTAACTTTCAAACCAAAGATACCATGCAAATCATGTTCTCCAAGAATGATGCAATTCATTTAAAAATGTAAAAGAACAACAACAAAAGGGGAATAAACCCCCATACATTTGAATATTTTTAAAAAAACATCTAGACAACTTCTTGGTTAAAGATGTTGATATTATATAAATTTTAAAAAGTACATAGAAAAAAATTTTTTAAGTACTTAGAACCAAGTTTTTCACACTGCACATAAAACTGGGGGAAAATGCAGAAACAGTGTTTTGAAGGAAATGTATAGCTTTAAATTTTTAAACTAGAAATGAAAAAATGGTTGAGAATAATAAATTTATTTAAAAAAGGAACACAGAATCAATCCCAAATTAGAAGGAGTAACGGGCAGATCAAAGCACTACAAACATTTGCACGACTGCACCAAGTGTACCAGGAAAGACTGTTCATAATGCTATTTATAATAACAAAACTAGAAAATGTACAAATACTAATCAATAGGAGAATATACACATGAATTTCATTATAGTCATACAGAATATTAAACAACAGAAAATGAATTGAAGAAATTTACATGCAAGAGACTAGAGGCTTCTTGGTATTTGACCTGTCATGTAGAATAAATTGAAGAGTATCTGAAAGAAAGAAAAAAATAATCCCAAAAGACAATATATGATACATACTATGAAAAAATTTAAAAACAAGCATTGTTTTAATTAAACTTTTTATTTGAGATAATTGTAGATTGACATACAATTGTAAGATATAATACACAGAGATCCTATGTACCCTTTACACAATTTCTACCATTAGTGACATCTTGTAAAACTATAGTAAAATATCACAACCAGGATATTAACATTGATTCAAGCCACTAATCTTCTTCAGATTTCCAAAGTTTAACTTGTACTCATTTCTGAGGCTATATTTAGTTCTATGAAGTTTTATCAGATGTGTAGGTTTGTGTATTGAGCGCTTAGTCATATAAAGCAATTCCATCTCAAAGATCCCTGGTATTATCTTTTTATAACCACACCTCCCTAATCTTATCCCTAACCTCTGGTAACTGCTGATTTGTTGCACATTTCTATAGTTTGGTTATTTCAAAAATCTTTATAGATGGAATTACAGTATGGAGTCTTCTTGGGCTGACTTTTTTTCTCATTATGACTCCCTGTTGATTCATCCATGTTACTGCCCATATCGGTGGTTTTTCGATTTTATTGCTGAACAGTATTCTATGGTATGGATGTATCACAGTTTGTTTAATTCACTGAAAGCCACCGGGCTTGTTTTTAGTTGTAGTTATTATGAATAAAAATGCTATCCTTCATGTGCAGTTTTTCATTTGTTTATTTTAATGAACATAAATTGCTAATTCTCTGGAATAAATGCCTGAGTGTTCGATAGTTTAGTTGCATGATTGGTTTTATAAGAAAATGTTAAACAGTTTTCCAAAGAAGGTATACCATTTTACATTCCCACCAGCAATATGTGAGTGATCCAGTTTCTCTGTATCTTTGTCAGCATTTGTTATTGTCATATTTCTTATTTTAGCCAATCTGCTAGGTGTGTAAGGATATCTTGTTGCGGTTTTAATTTGCATTTTCCTATGGCTAGTGGGTTGAAAATATTTTCATACACCAAATATTTTCTATTTTTTTAACATTTTAAAGTTAAATTTTAAATTAAAAAATTTTTTAATTGTTAGAATTTTACATTTACATTTAAGACTATTGCCCATTTTGAGTTAATTTATGTATTAGGTATGACCTTTAAGTCATGGTTTGTTTTTTTGCTTATAGATGTATGAGTACTTCTGCATTATTTGTTGAAAAAAAGCACAGAGATAATGTCAAAGATTACGTTTCTGGGAAAACAGAATCTGATAGGAAGATTTCTGTGTAGAAAGTGAAGGAAGAGGGGTGGTTAGACAGAGATAACAGTCCCAAAAAAAGGAGACTCAGTGGCCTCCACAGAGAACTCTATTTGGAATGGTCCCACGAGATTGTCCTGCATTGGAGCCAGGGGGAGGTACCTGTGCAATCCCTGCCCAGTTTTCCTACTCACACCCTCCCCCCACACTGATTGGTTGGATTCTGCCTCTCTGAAAGAAGGTGTTGGGTAAGAAGGCTCTCAGGTAGTTCCAGGAGGGAGATGCAGGAAGACGTGTCCATCACCAACATTCTCAGCACTTGACTGCCTAAGCTCCTCAGTCTTAATAGATGATCCAGACAACTAACCTCAGCATCCACTACAAATAATAAGTCCAGAATTCAGAATAATGTTTATCTGTGGGAGTGGAGAAGACAGGAATGGTATGGGGAAGGAACCCTTAGAAATAAGTTATTTGCAAGGCTCTAGTGATTGGTTTGGGCAGTAGTGTCACAGGAAGTCATTATATTGTTAAGTAACTAAAAATGTGAATAAATCAAAAAATAATAAAAGCATCCTACACTTGGACAAATGATGATAGCTTTTCATGCATCAAAAATCAACACATAAAATGAAATATAGATAAATGAAGTTATGAGTCTCCCTTAAAGATAAATGTTTGCCTCAGAAGCTGAACCATTCTATGGCCCAACTGAACTGCTTTTCCAACATACTTGTTATAGGAGTGTTTCCTATGCCTCATGTTTCCTCTCACCTTAACATCAAATGAAAAGGTCTTAATCTATTCCAAAGATCTATACATAGTCTTTGCTATTTACTCATTTGCCAGTCTCTCCTTTAAGAAGCAATGGAGCCACATACATGTAATCAGGTGTGAGGCTCTAGGAAATTAACCAGACAAAGCAATGTGTGATTTCAAAGCCTTAAATTTTGTTGTTTCCTTGCCTTTTTAAAAAAGAAATGGTTTCTTAAACATGAATTCAGCAAAAATGCATGTGGGAAATCATTGTAACTTTAAATAACTGAGACTCCTACTGATGAGCAAAAGCCTGTGAGCTGTCATCTATTTGCTAACAGCGATTTTCTTGGGGAAAAAAATCATTTGTTTCCTCCAAAGTGTAACACTTTAGGCAGAGGATGCTGTGTTTATACTCTGTGGTATATACACAGAGTTTCCTCTAAGCCTGAATTTTTCCTTACTCAAATACAAATGCAGTATATACTGGGTAAGGAGAAGAGAGGGGTGAGGGGATAAAGGCCGGGTCCCTCTGCAGGCACAAATTTGACTTGTCTAGAGACCCATATGTATGTGCATCAATTTCCAACTTTTCATTCTTTGAAGCCCATTTCAGATCTGCAGACACGCTGAGAATGATTTGCATGTAAAAGAGCTTTCAGAGTTACTGTCTCTGCAGTTGCCGTGTTCATGCACCGCGACTTTGATTGTAGTGCCAATCAGGCTCCCCCCATGCGCATGCGCGGTACTGCTTGCAACTCTGCTATAGGACAACAGCCAAATATGTACAGAACTTCTATCTTGGAAGCTTCTCCAGTACAAAAAAAAAAACTGCAGTTTAATGATTTACACATATGTTACAGTTAAAACTAATTTAAGTTACAATATTTCCTTTTTGAAGAGACACATATTACTAAATGCTGCTACACATTTTTCACATAAAATGCTTCATCACAATTTTTTCTCCTATGGTTTGGAATGAAGAAGAGAAAATGAGATTTTTGAGTAGGAAATCTGGTATGTTTCTAATTAAATTCTCATTACACCTCTAAGCAACAGGTGTGATTATTTTCATTTTATAAATGATGACTAAGGCTGAGAGAGGATATTTACGGGGTATAAGACTGATACGGTTGCTGCTTTGGAACTCATTTTCTTTCCCATCACAGTAGAACTTCACCAGTTTTTTCTGAGTAACTCAGAATTTAACAGGATTCAAAACAAACAGTCAAAAACCCTAGAGTTTGGTTGCATGAAAAATGTTTGTAAAACCTAGTTATCTTATGTTGCTCACACTTCTTTATGGCAATACTGAATGAAATTTTTAATAGAATGATACAGTGCAATACAATCCCCCCACCCCCAAAAGATGTAGGGTTTCCTTTTTTTAACTTACAAACGTTCAAATGGAAATACTATTCCAAGGTACTGAAGTTTAGAAAGGTGCTGCTTCTAAAGTATATAAACATCTCAATGAAGGAGTCTTCAAAAAAAAAAAAACTAGCTCTATTTCAGAAGCAGAGAGTCACTTTTTCCACAAGATACAGAGGAAACATTTACTTTGGAATAACTGCAGATAGTATATGCTGAGGGCTACATGTATTTTGTTCTCAATATTTTCTTAAAAATGCAGGAAGGGATTGCATTTTATATATTCTCTCAGATCCTCATATCTTTAAAAGAAAACAAAAGTATAGGTATGCTATGATTTATTCTCAAGGGTATTTCTATTTGCATTTTAAAGGAAGTTGCTACACATTTTTTAATCATTTTGATATATTTCATTCAGTTTGATTAAATCAACATCAATCTTTCACTATGTTTCAGGATCTATAGTTTAAACAAGGAGGCTAAGTATGAACAAAATAGGTAAAGTCCCTGTAGACTTGGGGCTTAAAGTCATGTATGGATACTGAGCTGGAAACTGAAGTGTGAAATAACATTAGGAAGGAAGAGGTTCAGGGTACAGAGACACTGGGTCAAAGCATGGGAATTGTCTAGGCATAAGGAAGTCTTCTTAAAGAACTAACTCTTAAACTGACAAGAAGGGTAACTAGGAATAGGATGAAGAATAATGACATCTCATACAAATATACCCACACACAAAATGCCCTAGAACTAATAGATTGTATGAATACTGCTTGAAATCTGACAGAAGTTCAGTAGATTTATCACACAAAGGACAAAGGTAAAGTGACATGAGACAGGGCTGGAGTTACAAGGATCAGAGTGTGGATAGTTTTGTGAGGATTTTATATGTTTTAAGACAATATGAAGCTGCTACACAGTTTCAAGAATGGCAATAACAAGATTAGTTGTTTGTTCGTTTTTTACAAAGATTCCCCTGGTTTCTGGACAAAGAATGAATTAGAGGAGGCAAGCATAGACATGGAGAGAGTAATTAGAAATCTTCCACAGTGATATTTCTTTGAACTCCAGTGATAATGGCATAAGAAAGAATATTAAAATTTTCTAAACACATTTCTGAGGTAGGAAAAACAACTTGGTGAAAGATTACACGTGGAACGAGGGAGAATTAAAATCAACGATTACCTCCACGTGTCCAGTTTGACTATCAGGGATAGTGGGCTCTTTTGCAGTGGAAAGAAATACAACTACTGAAAGAGAAATGTGCCTCCTTGAGATGAAGAATTTGGTTGGTTAATATGTCGAATTTTAAGTTCAACTTAAGCAGAGCTTATAGAACCAGTGAGAACGTGTAGGGATGACTGTGGCTCGCCCATCCCTCCGCATTCTGGCGACAGCACTGTTCCCTAGCTCCCCATTCTACAGGCGTTGTTCAGGTTAGGACTATAATGTCCACCCCGATTTGATTTGAACTGGATTCCAGTACACAGGGTGACACACGAGCATACAAATAAATGCTTGCTATTCATGAGCGCTAACATTCCCCAACAAAGTATCAGATAAAACTTTGTGTTACTAAGCAAACCTTAAATAAAACTCATCACTCTATTCCTCTGAAGCCAACATTTTACTAGCAAACTTGATATCCTGAGTCTAAAACAATCAAGCTGAGAATTTTCCTTTCTCTTTGCTTTTTATATAAAAAAATCCATTTTGCTTTATTTTTCTTTCTGAAAATACCAGGTAATTTAGCAGGCGTATGTACAGATTTAAACTCAATTGAAGCTCTAAGGTCACACATCATGACAGTGAAGAATGTCTATAGACTACTTTAAGTAATTTTGGGTCCCTTGTCATTTATATACTGAAATTGAAATGTAGTGATATATAATCAGATACGTTAAATTTGCTCAGTTGGACTCTAATCACATAACAGGCCTTAAAAATAGATTTAATTCATAATAGCTTAACCAACTTTTCCATTTAGAGCATAGCAAGCAGTTACCTCAAGACAAGACCAGAATTAGTGTGTAGTTCTTGATGCAGGAAATGGCAATCTCATATTTTTAGGAGTTCTAGTTCCTTCTGTCAACTTCAGAACTGTCTGCCTCCTATCTAGAGTTCTTGTGGTTAAAGAACAGAAGTTCTTTTTACAAAGTCAACAGAATGCTGGTTTTAAAGTCAGAGACTCCTGGTGAGAAACTTAAGTAGAGAGTAAATAAAATGAATGGAAAGAATTACTAGAGACTGATTAACTTATCTTTGATCTTTTCTTTCCAGAGTTTAAGGAATCTTTGCTTTCTTCATTGAATAAAAGATAGCAATTGAAAACTAAGGAAAAGTTAATGTTAAAAGAAAGACTTTGGGATAAAAGAAAAAACTTTTAAAACTTTCTGTGGTTTTATTACCCTACTATTATCTTCAAGCCCATAAAGTATATGTCATGTTTGAAAAAATAGTGTCAACCATTGGAGCATTTAATATACAATGTAAACTTGGCTTCACTTTGTCCTGGGACAGACTGAACTCATGTGAAGCCAAATTTCAGATTCAAGTACAACTGGAAAATTAGAACTTGGTCTTGCTGCAAAGGCATATCATGAAGCCAGTTTAATTGCCTGCGGTAGTTGCTATTTCTGAAACCATGATAATAAACCATAAACAATAGTAAATATAATCATTTGGGCTTTTAACACATCCAGCTAAGGAATTACTTTGGTAAAGAAGAGTAAGGTGGAAAAAGGACAATTTCAGAGAAAGCATCTCTTTTCTGGCAGAGACTGAAATGTGAGCTTTAATTTCTCATTCAGAAAGACCTTTGGAATTTTACAATTCACTGATTTCATCTATATGGAGTATTTAATGTATATCTGAGCCTACATGATAGAATATTTTCTAAATTGGTGGCCCACCGTGAAGTTTCATTTAAAAAGAAAAATCACCACTTTGTATGTGTGTCTTGTAAGTTTCTAAGGATTGAGACTATTTATTTACCAAACAGGTCAATCAATATTAGTGGGATTTTATAGAGTGCAAATAAAGTAAAAACTTGAAAATGTATAACTAGGGCAGTTTTTATTTATTATTTTAGCTAATTTTTAAAAACATTAAAAAGTTGGTACACAAAGTTGTTTTTCTAATGTATCAAAAAGTTTATACTAAAGAGTGTGGTTACGTACCCTATGTCTTCCTATTTCTCAGACAACTTCTCCAGAGGAAATAATTTTAACTGTTTCTTCTGGTAATCACTTCCATATTTCTAAATAAAGTATGCTTACATTGCTATTTAGTCATTAGCAATTTGGCATTTATATACTGACTCCTTGATATGTCAGATGGATATATATCTCTCTCTTGAATCTGTCTCTCCCCAACCTCCCAATATAATTCTGTAGCCATTGATATATTAAATTAAGCAATCGGTGTTTTTGTCATCATAACTATATATAATTGTGGACTACACAGCCAAGTTTTTTAGTATGATTGCATTTTTTAGCTGTACAGATCTGTTTTCCTTAAATCAACAGCTCTTTTTCACTTGGTAACTTTCTCCTCTTTCCTCTCTCTTCTCTCTCCTCCCTGTAACTCCTCTCTTTCTTCCTCCCTCTCTCTCCATTTCTGTCTGTAGGTAGCTGCCACCAAATCATCAACAATGATCATCAACAAATAACTCCTATTTACTAAGTCTTGTATTTTGCCGGAGCATGTTCTTCCTGCCTAAACTCAAAAAAGCCCTGCTTATTTTAGAAATCCTAAGGCTTCTCTCTCCATTCTCTTGGACTAAATCCACCCTTTCCTGGATCTTATGCCTTTTTCTATATTGGTTTATATTACTACTTCCTCTAATCACTCCCTAAGGAGAAATGCATAGGGACAAGATTTGGGGGTCCTTACATATACCTAGAATATGTCTTTGTACATTACACATACTCGAATCAAAATATGTCTGGTTATAGAACCATATTTTTCAGAATTACTAAAGTAGTTCTCCCTAAATTTATGTCAGTCACCTACTTTTAAAAACAATTTTACCAAATATGTATGCTTCTCTAAATAATGTGGTTGAGTTTTTTCATTTTTGAATTTTAAAAACAATCACAGGAATTATTTTGCAGCTACTTCTTTTCTCTCAGACTTGTTTTTGAGGTTCATGCATACAACTTTAGTTTTTAAACATTTTTCATTGAGGTATAATAATTCCAGTGTATAAATATTCCAAAATTTATTTATCCATATTGGCACTCAAAGGCTGAGTGGATTCCAGGTTTTTGCCTTCATAAACTATGCTACTATGTCTACAATGTTAGAACAATGTTGTAAACATCTATCTTTACTGTTTCAAGAAATATATAAAGGAGTGGAATTATGGGACCACATGATAGGTACATGTTTAACTTTACATGGTAACAAAAATTTCAAAAGTGCTGGTAAAATGTATATGACCATGTTTAGTTCATGTTAATCCACATCCATGCCAATGTTTGGTTTTGTCAGACTTTAAAATTTTTCGAGGATTCAAGATGGCAGCGTGAGAGATGAGACAGAGAACTCCTCCCCAAACCACAGATAGTGTGAAAATATAGTTAATACAACTAACCCTAAAAGAGCATCAGGAAAAAAGGCTGAACCACACTGCATACAGACCTCACGAACAGAGCAGACCTCATGAAACAGGGTAACGTAGGAAAGCCTTAATCCGGTGGGATCCGAGCCCTTCCCCCACCCCAGCTCACCGGCTGGAGGAAGAGAAATGGAGCGAGGGAGGGGGTGGAAGCCTGGGACTGCTGGACACCTAGCCCTGGACATCTGCTTTGCACGCAGAAACCTACACTGTGTGGTGCTCTGGAGGATGGGGAGCTCGGACAGGTGGAGTGCTTGAGAAACAGATTCCAGCCATTTGTGGAGGAGGGGATCCACACCCAGCATCTCTGGGACAAGGGAAAGGCAAACAGTTTGAGAGGCTTCCTAGCAGCAAGAGAGGGCTGCTGAAGGGGTGGGGCTCACACTGAGTTTGCTGCGTGGAAGAAGAGGTAGGGGGACAAGGGTGTCTGGGTGTGGTCTGCCAAGCAGATTGGGAACTTTGGGGAGCTTCAGGTGCTCCAATACCCTGGCTGGCTACTCAGCTCCAAGGACCCCACTGTGACATGTAGCCTGCCAAGCCTTCCACCTGGCCTGCCATCACCAGCTCACAAAATGGCAGTCACTGCTCTGGCATCAGGCCAGCCAGAGGGAGGCTCTCCTTACAACAGCTAGAGCTACAAAACACAGAGGCTTACACTGGTGTGCTCAGCCTACTGGCTGTGATACTGGGGAGGCAGGGCAGACAGGAATCAGGAAACAGATCTTTCCTCCCACCAGGCACCAGCTCCACTCCCCTAATACCCCCAACCTCACTCTAGGGGCTGAGCAGTTCCAGAGACTGGAGCTTCTGGGCAATGAGGGGCACCACACAGAAATATGAAACATCAAAAGAACGTGGGTCAGACCAAAATCTCACAAACCCCAGAAAAAGGGCCAAATGAAACTGAACTCAACAATCTTCCTGAAAGAGTTCAAAATAAAAATCATAAACATGCTTATGGAGGTACAGAAAAATATTCAAGAACTCAGGAACGAATTTAAGATGGAGATTCAATCATTAAGAAATTCCATATCTGAAATAAAACATAAAATGGAGGGATTTAAAAGCAGATTAGATGTAGTAGAAGAGATGGTAAATGGAATAGAAATTAGAGAAGAAGAATACAAAGAAGCTGAGGCACAGAGAGAAAAAAGAATTTCTGAGAATGAAAGAATATTGAGAGAACTGTGTGATCAATTGAAACAGAACAATATTCACATAATAAGGGTACTAGAAGAAGGAGAGAAAAAAAGAGATAGAAAGTGTCATTGAGGAGGTAATTGCTGAAAACTTCATCATTTTGTGGAAGGAGATAGTCTCTCAGGCCTTGGAGATGCACAGATCTCCCAACACAAGGGACCCAAGGAAGACAACATCAAGGCATATAATAATTAAAATGGCAAAGATCAGGGATAAAGACAGACTTCTAAAGCAGCTAGAGAGAGAAAAAAGATCACATACAAAGGAAAACCCATCAGGCTATCATCAGGTTTCTCAACAGAAACCTTAAGGGACAGAAGGGAGTGGCATGATATATTTACGGCAATGAAGCAGAAGGGCCACAAACTGAGAAGGTTCTACCCAGCAAGGTTATCATTTAAATTTGAAGGAGGGATTAAACAATTTTCAGGTAAGCAAAAGCTGAGAGAATTTACCTCCCACAAACCACTTCTACAGTGCATTTTGGAGGGACTCCTATAGATGGAAGTATTCCTAAGACTAAATAGATGTCATGCAAGGGATAGACAAGAGTATAGAATATGATTCATAACATTCAAAGAATGGAGGAGGAAGAAAAAGGAGGAGAAAAAAAAGAATCTTTAGGTTGTGTTTGTAATAGCATATGAAGTGAGTGAAATTAGACTGTTAGATAGTAAGGGAATTACCTTGAACCTTTGGTAGCCACAAATCTAAAGCCTGCAATGGCAATAAGTACATACTTATCAATAATCACCCTAAATGTAAATGGTCTGAATGCACCAATCAAAATACATGGAGTCACTGAATGGATAAAAAAGGAGACCCATCTATATGCTGCCTACAAGAGACTCACTTCAAACTCAAAGACATACACAGACTGAAAGTAAAGGGATGGGAAAAGATATTTCATGTAACTAACAGGGAAAAAAAAGCAGGAGTTGCAATACTTGTATCAGACAAAATAGACTTCAAAACAAAGAAAGTAATAAGAGACAAAGAAGGACATTACATAATGATAAAGGGGTCAGTCCAACAAGAGGATATAACTATTATAAATATCTATGCACCCAAACAGGATCACCTACATATGTGAAAGAAATACTAACAGAATTAAAGGGGGAAATAGATTGCAATGCATTTATTTTGGGACCATTCAACACACCACTCACTCCAAAGGACAGATCAACCAGACAGAAAATAAGTAAAGAGACAGAGGCACTCAACAATGTATTAGAACAGATGGACCTAACAGACATGGATATCTACAGAACACTCCATCCAAAAGCAACAGAATACACATTCTTCTCAAGTGCACATGGAACATTTTCAAGAACAGATCATATACTAGGCCATAAAAAGAACCTCAGTAAATTCAAAAAGATTGAAATTGTACCAACCAGCTTCTCAGATCACAAAGATATGAAACTAGAAATAAATTACTTAAAGAAAATGAAAAAGCCCACAAACACATGGAGGCTTAATAACATGCTCCTAAATAATCAATGGATCAATGACCAAATAAAACAGAGATCAAGCAATATATGGAGACAAATGACAACAATAATGCAACACTGCAAAATCTGTGGGATGTAGCAGAGGCTGTGCTAAGAGGCAAATATATTGCAATACAGGCCTACCTCAGGAAAGAAGAACAATCCCAAATGAAAAGTCTAAACTCACAATTAATGACACTAGAAAAAGGAAGAACAAATGAAGCCCAAAGTCAGTAGAAGGAGGGCCATAATAAAGATTAGAGCAGAAATAAATGAAGTTGAGAAGAATAAAACAATAGAAAGAATTAATGAAAGCAGGAGCTGGTTCTTCGAGAAAATAAACAAAATAGATAAACCCAGACTTATCAAGAAAAAAAGAGAGTCTACACACATAAACAGAATCAGAAATGAGAAAGGAAAAATCACTACAGACACCACAGAAATACAAAGAATTATGAGAGAATACTATGAAAAATTATATTGCAGCAAACTGGATAACCTAGAAGACATGGACAAGTTTCTAGAAAAATACCACCTACCAAGGCTGATGCAGGAGGAAACAGAAAATCTGAATAGACCAATTACCAGCAAAGAAATTGAATTGGTAATTAAAAAACTACCTAAGAACACAATGACTGGACCAGATGGTTTCACTGCTAAATTTTATCAAACATTTAGTGAAGACCTAATACCCATCCTCATTAACGTTTTCCAAAAAGTAGGAGAGGAGAGAATCCTCCCAAACTCATTCTACGAGGCCAATATCACTTTAATACCAAAACCAGGCAAAGACACCACAAAAAAAGAAAATTACAGACCAATATACCTGATGAACATAGATGCGAAAATACTCAACAAAATATTAGCAAATGGAATTCAAAAATACATCAAAAAGATCAGCCATCATAATCAAATGGGATTCATCCCTGGGATGCAAGGATGGGACAGCATTCAAAAATCCATCAACATCATCCACTACAACAACAAAAAGAAGGACAAAACCCACATAACCATCTCCATAGATGCTGAAAAAGCATTTGACAAAATTCAATATCCATTCATGATAAAAACTCTCAACAAAATGGGTATAGAGGTCAAGTACTTCAACATAATAAAGGCCATATATGACAAACCCACAGCCAACATTGTACTTAACAGCGAGAAGCTGAAAGCTTTTCCATTAAGATCGGGAACAAGACAAGGATGCCCACTCTCCCCACTTTTATTCAACATAGTTCTGGAGGTCCTAGCCACAGCAATAAGACAACACAATGAAATAAAGGCATCCAGATTGGTAAGGAAGAACTCAAACTGTCCCTGTTTGCAGATGACATGATAGTGTACATAAAAAACCCTAAAGAGTCCACACCAAAACTATTAAATCTAATATCTGAATTCAGTAAAGTTGCGGGACACAAAATTAATACACAGAAATCTGTTGCATTTCTACACACCAATGGTGAACTAGCAGAAAGGGAAATTAGGAAAACAATTCCATTCACAATTGCATCCAAAAGAATAAAATACCTAGGAATAAACTTAACCAAGGAAGTGAAAGACTTATACTCTGAAAACTACAAGACACTCATGAGAGAAATTAAAGAAGATACCAATAAATGGAAACACATCCCGTGCTCATGGATAGGAAGAATTAATATTGTCAAAATGGCCATCCTGCCTAAAGCAATCTACAGATTCAATGCAATTCCTATCAAAATACCAACAGCATTCTTCAATGAACTAGAGCAAATAGCTCTAAAACTTAAATGGAACCACAAAAGACCCTGAATCGCCAAAGCGATTTGGTACTGGCAGAAGAACAGACCCATAGACCAGTGGAACAGAATAGAGAGCCCAGATATAAACCCAAGAATATATGGTTATTTAATCTATGATAAAGGAGCCATTGATGTACAATGGGGAAATGACAGCCTCTTCAACAGCTGGTATTTGCAAAACAGGACAGATACATGTAAGAGAATGAAACTGGATTATTGTCTAACCCCATACACAAAAGTAAACTCAAAATGGATCAAAGACCTGAATGTAAGTCGTGAAACCATAAAACTCTTAGAAAAAAACATAGGCAAAAATCTCTTGGACATAAACATGAGCAACTTTATGAACATATCTCCTTGGGCAAGGGAAACAAAAGCAAAAATGAACAAGTGGGACTATATCAAACTAAAAAGCTTCTGTACAGCAAAGGACACCATCAGTAGAACAAAAAGACATCCTACAGTATGGGAGAGTATATTCATAAATGACATATCCGATAAGGGGTTGACATCCAAATTATATAAAGAGCTTATGCACCTCAACAAACAAAAAGGGAATAAGCCAATTAAAAAATGGGCAGAGGAGATGAACAGACACTTCTCCAAAAAAGAAATTCAGATGGCCAACAGGCACATGAATAGATGCTCCACATTGCTAATCATCAGAGAAATGCAAATTAAAACCACGAGATATCACCTCACACCAGTTAGGATGGCCGCCATCCAAAAGACAAACAACAACAGATACTGGTGAGGATGTGGAGAAAGGGGAACCCTCCTAGAATGTAAATTAGTTTAGCCATTGTGGAAAGCAGTATGGAGGTTCCTCAAAAAACTCAAAATAGAAATACCATTTGGCCAGGTATTCCACTCCTAGAAATTTACCCTAAAATGCAGGAACCCAGTTTCAAAAAGACATATGCACCCCTATGTTTATCGTAGCACTATTTACAATAGCCAAGAAATGGAAGCAACGTAAGTGTCCATCCGTAGATGAATGGATAAAGAAGAGGTGGTACATATACACAATGGAATATTATTTGGCCATAAGAAGAAAACAAATCCAACCATTTGCAACAGCATGGATGGAACTAGAGAGTATTATGCTCAGTGAAATAAGCCATCCAGAGAAAGACATGTACCAAATGATTTCACTCACCTGTGATGTATAAGAACAAAGCAAAAACTGAAGGAACAAAACAGAAGCAGACTCACAGAACCCAAGAATGGACTAACAGTTACCAAAGGGAAAGGAACTGGAAAAGATGGGTGAGAAGGGAGGGATAAGGGGGATAAAGTGGTATTATGATTAGCACACATAATCTAGTGGGGGGGGGCAATACAAAGAAGGCAGTAAAACACAGAGAAGACAAGTGGTGATTCTGTAGCACCTTACTACACTGATGGACAGTGACTGTAATGGGGTATGTGGTGGGGACTTGATAATAGGGGGAGTCTAGTAACTATAATATTGCTCATGTAATTGTACATTAATAATAGCAAAATTAAAATTTTTTTTAATTAAAAATGTAAAATAACAACAAAAAAAGTTTTTTCCCAGTACAGTTGAGCATCTTTTCACATTTCTAGATTCTTTGCATATTCCTATGCATATGGGAAAGACATCTAGGTCTTTTGCTAATTTTACTATTAATTTGTATTTTTCTGATTTGTGATGAATTCTTTATTTTGGATATAAAATTTTGTCAATTAAATGTATTTCAAATTCCTTCTCCTGGGTGTGATTTATCTTTTCACTCTCAGTGTGTTATTGTTTGATTAACAAAAGCTCTTTAATGTAACTTAATATATTGCATGTAAGTAATGCATTTAAAATAAAGAACACTCTTTTTTGTTGTTTTTCACTTACATTTTTTTCACAAGCATTACAAGGAATGTTTCCAAATGGAATTCCTTTTCCAAATGTTAAGACTAGATGAGGTGTTTTCAAAGGGCTTTTTTTTTCTGTCACAACTGTATTTGTAATCCATTTGTAATTTATATTTGCTAATGATATGCAAAGGGGATCAAATTTCATTTTTTCTTCATGTATAACCAACTTTCCCAGCACCATTTATTAGATACTTCATCTTTCCCCTCTGCTTTGCAATATCTATTCTGAAAAAAATGTTCTGAGTTGCCATATGTAAGTAAGGGTTTGTTTCATGACTCTTGACTTTATTTCCTATTGGCCTATTTCTGCTTAAACTAATACCATACCACCTTAATTATTAAAACTTTTTAAGAAGTTTTGCTTTCACCTTACATAGTTTCTCTTAAGGAATATCTTGGCTACTTTAGAAAATTGATTCTTTCATATAATTTAAAATATCAGCTTATTGAGTTCTAACCATGTATACTCAAACATTTCGAATTTTGATTGGAGTGGCATTGAATATATATATATATAATTAAAAAAACACATTTTATGATATTGAATTTTCCTTTCCAGGGAAGATCTTTGGTATCTTTCAGTGAAGTTCTATAATTTTTCAATAAAGGGTTTAGATATATCTTAGATTTATTCCTAGCATTTTACTTTTTAAAATTCCTCTAATAAATTACTGTTGAAGTATATTTTTGTGTTGTTCCTGAAGTAACAATATTGAATTTTAATTTTTTGTTGAAGCATAATGTACTTTTAGAAGAGTACATATATGACAAGTGTACATTACAAGGAATGTTTCCAAATGGAATTCACCCACATACCAGCTCCTAGATTAAGAACTGTAATATTGGAAGCATCCCTAAAAGTCCCTCACATGGTTCCCTTACATGACTAGAACTGACCGCCTTTCTGCCCAAGGATACACACTATCCTCATTTTTGAAAGTATACCTTAGTTTTGCCTTTTTGTGTACTTTATATAAATGCAAACACTGTATATATCATTAGAGGTCTAGTTTCATCTCCTCAACATCATGTTTATGCAATTCATTTTTCTTGTATCACTGCTAATCATTCATTATCTGTACTGTATAGCATTTTATTGTTGTGAATATACTAAAATTCATCAATCCATTCTATTGATGGATACTAAGGTAGGCTATTAGGCAGGATACTTCTAAGAGGATTCTAATACATGTTTATCTGTGTTTTGTTGTCACTCTGCAGAACATATATAGTGGAGTAGAATTGCTACATTATAAGAAATATACATGTTATATATGTAACGGCCAATTTTCCAGAGATTATTCCAAATTACCCTTCAATCAACAGTGTATGATAGTTTTGGTTACTACACATGCTCACAATCACTTGATATATTCAGCCCTTTTCATGTTAGCAATTCTGGTGGATGGGTGATGGTATAATCAATGTGATTAAATTTGCATTTCCTGATAAATAATGAAGAACATCTTTTCATATTTGTCATCATTTGGATACCCTCTTGTGAAATGTTTCTTGAAATCTTTGTCTCAATTTTCTTACTCATTTAAGTTTATTGATATTCTATATCCAAATTCTTTGTTATGTGTGTATTTTAAGCATCTTCCCCTATGCTGTGGTCTTCCTTTTCCCTTTTTTACTGATGTCTTTTCATTAGAAGAGGTTCTAAAATTAATAGAATGCAGTATGTGATTTCTTTTTGATGAGTGTATTTTGTGTTTTTTAAGAAACCTTTACCACTCCCATACATGAAATGCTTTCTTATTCTTTCCTCTAAAAATTGCATTGTTTAACCTTGTATTTTTTGTTCTTCATTTTTACCAGGACTGATTTTTTTTTTTTAATGAATGATGTGAGGTGGATATGGAAATGCTTCTATTATATGAGTAGTTAATTCACTGAACAGTGCTTAATGAAAAATCAAACTATCCTTTTTCTATGGTATTGCAGTGTTACTCTTGTATGTTCTTTTTTCTCTTTTTTTGGTATCATTAGTATACAGTTACATGACCAACATTGTGGTTACTAGATTCCCCCCATCATCAAGTCCCCACCACATACCCCATTACAGTCACTGTCCATCAGCATAGTAAGATACTATAGAGTCACTAATTGTCTTCTCTGTGCTATACTGCCTTCCCCGTGCACCCCCACCCCTACATTATGTGTGCTAATTGTAATACCCCTTATTCCTCTTATCCCTCCCTTCCCACCGGTCCACCCCAGTCCCTTTCCCTTTGGTAACTGTTAGTCCATTCTTGGGTTCTGTAAGTCTGCTGCTGTTTTGTTCCTTCAGTTTTTGCTTTCTTGTTATACTCCACAGAAGAGTGAAATCTTCTGGTACTTATCTTTCCCCGCCTGGCTTATTTCACTGAGGATAATACCCTCTAGTTCCATCCATGTTGTTGCAAATGGTTGGATTTGTTTTCTTCTTACGGCTGAATAATATACCATTGTGTATGTTACCACATCTTCTGTATCCATTCATCTACTGATGGACACTTAGGTTGCTTCCATTTCTTGTCTATTGTAAGTAGTGCTGCAATAAACATAGGGGTGCATATGTCTTTTGGAAACTGGGCTCCTGCATTTTTAGGGTAAATTTCTTGGAGTGAGATTCCTGGGTCAAATGGTATTTGTATTTTTAGTTTTTGAGAAACCTCCATACAATGGCTGAACTAATTTACATTCCCTCCTGCAGTGTAGGAAGGTTCCCCTTTCTCCATATCCTTGCCAGACTTTGTTGTTGTTTGTCTTTTGGATGGTGGCCAAGTACTTTGTTACTTACTTTTTATTCCATTAACTTTGTTATTCAGTTTGTATTCTTTCAGCGATTATCCTAGAGATGACAACATGCATTCTTTTTCTGAAGGCTTGTAGTATATCCTGATGTACATTTTAGAGGTTTCTAGCATCTATTTTTTAATAAGAATATAAAATAAAAAATAATTTGAAATAAACTTGATGTATTAAGAATATTTTATTAACATTTGTTTTTCTGAAATGTAAATTTTATACCCAAATTTCCTTTGAGTCACATCTTGTTGAGGCTCCCAATATCACATTATAATTTCATATGAACTTTATTTCTTACACTTAGAATCCATTATTAAGCCAATAGATGACTTCTGTTTTATGATAGTACTTTCTTTGCATAATTTAAATAATGTCTTCTAGAACTACAATTGTTGTACAAAGTTTATACTCTTATTTGTGAAAAAAAATAATATTTTCCATTCTAATCTTGACTGATTAGAAATAGTGGGATAAAATGATGAGTCAGTATCTAGGAGTCATATTAATTTAAATAGAACCAATATTTCTTTCATAATTTCCACTTGATTCTCTAACTCACACATTTACAAAATAAATATATCTCACCATGAAGTAGTTATAATGACATAGCATGTTCCACTCTTAGAAAAATAGCCAAATACTGCAGCAAAAGTAAACACCCATAAGAAAATTTAAAAAATAATAATTCTTTACCTCATCTAACATAATAAGGTTGAAATCCCTGGTGAGACTTGATCAGAAATGTAAATGTTCTTAAATATTCAAAAAGTAGATTCTGTATCTTAATGATCATTCAAGTAGTCTTTAGATGCCTCAAAATATTACAATGTAGATGCTTAAATTTAAATATATGATAAACTCAATTTGTATGTTATTTTTATTTTAATGATTTACGTCTCACAGAATCATGTTTTTGAAATGTCATGTTAACTATATGAGGATTATATTTACTGATTCTATAAATGGAAATATATAGAATTGTTGGAAGTGTTGGCTTATCATTTCCAACTTTGAGAATAATAGTCATGACCTTTTTAATCCAGATATTTTGTCTGAAAGGTGAGGGGTATCACTGTATGTAGTCTTTGTTTCTTTCTCCTCTCTAGAAGTATATCTGAACAGAGATGCAACGTAAGTCATTGGTATTTGGTAGCTTTGCCTAAGGCTACAAGTGGAAATAAATGTGATGTAACAATATAACTTAAATTGATAATCTGTGTCACGAAAAAACACAATGGAAAACAAGTTCTGTTAGCCCAAAGTTACTCATTTTTTTAATCCCCCTTGCCTCCCCCAAAAAACCCACATTAAACAAACAACTCCTTTAGGTAGAAACATAAGGATATTTGGACATTTCTCCTTTTTCTCCATGATTACTGTTAAAAAACAAAATTCACCCAAGTAAGTTTAAAGCTCTACTTGGGTTTATTAAGTGATTCATGAAACAGGCAGCATCCCTTCTAGCAAGCAGAGAGATGTTCCAAAGGGCCACCAAAAGGGAGATATTTTTAAAGGCAGGACAAGGAAGTCATAAACAGAAGAAAGGATTATGTTGAGTGAGGTCACCTTAATTTGGGGACAAAAGGGTCTTATTAGGTGGATTACTTCATCTTCCTTTGGCAGTTGTAGAAGGCACAAATGACAGATTGTCTTATCAATGTTGACCAGAAAATTCTGAATGATTACATTTCTGGGAGTAGCGGAAACTGCAGTTAGATTAGGTATTAAGTTCCAGTTTGGTGAGTTGGCCTAGCAGAAATGATCCCATGTTGGGCTTATGTTTTTCTTTTTAACACTACTGCCTGGATTTCTTTTTTTAAGTAAGAAGATTGAAATTTAAATCAGTTAGCTTAAAAATTGTTAGAGCTGCATAATATCTTGGAGTTGGGAAATCAAATCTATTGTCTCCATGGCATTTCCAAAAATTAGCAAAGCTTTTGTTTCCCCTTTATAGAGGCTTAACTACAGTTAAAGTTTGAGGAAGCATAAAAATTTTAATACTTGTGACTGTTTACATGTAATTTGTGAAAAATGAAAGGAAGTCCACTCTGATGAGACATTTAATTATGATGTTCACGTGTAATGCACAATATAGGTGGTATTGATAAAGTTATATACTTAAACCTACTAAAAATGCTAAGCTAGGAATGTCTGGATATAGTGCTTCCTGTTGTTATCAGTTGAATGTGTTGTGGTTCCCTGATTCTTGTCTTCTTAAAGGAAAGAATTCAGTGAAGAGACCACATAGCAAGAAAAAGCAGCAAGTTATTAGATTAAGACAAAAAGTACACTCTCAAGACAAGAAAGTGGGCTGTCTGGAAACCAGAAACAGCCCTGCTATTAGGGTTAGGTTGACTTAATTTTTCTTAAGATGGCGGGAAGTCCTGCCCTATCTTATGTCCTTTGATGGACAAGTTGATTGACAGCTCTAGGTTATATAACCTTTTTCCTCAATGCACAGGCTCTTTACCCATAAATACTTAAGTGAAGCCCTCAGGGGGAACCAAGACAGCAATACTAATTAGATTTAGATGTTATTTTAATGAGGTGGGGTTACTTTCAGACAAGGTCTCTGGACCTTGCTCATGCCCTGTAATCAGGAAAGACCCTGCGGTCCTGCGTCTCTGGACAAGCCAGGCGTCCTTGACTGTAAAACTGGGAACTAAGCAGGGCTTAGGTGTTGGTCAGGGCAGTCTTCCTTGGTGACAGGCTGGCCCCTTTCTCCTGCTTATGTCTAACTCCCAATCACTATTGCATTTACCCTTTAGGTTAGGGTTTCTACTCAGAATTCAATAGAAGTTCAGCCTTTTATTGCTAAATCCAATGGCATTTCCTGAGTCCTAGTTTTTTCATTTCTCTATAGGGTCTCACTTTATTGAACACTTTTATTTCATCTTTTCTGCCTTTAATATTTGATTATCCAAGTTCCTAGTCTCTTGCTTTTCTAGCTGCTCTATCTTTGCCTCCTTTGCAGGTTCTTTATTTTAGCTGGATCCCAAAATATGAATAAGACATTAAGATTTTGACTTTGGCCATATTCCTTCATCTCTTTAAGCCTAGTCTTCTTCAGAATTACCTATGGTGCTCAGGATTAATTCTTCCCTGTTCTCTGTGTTCTCTCTCAGCTCCTCGCAAGAATCTCTCTCTCGGTATTCTCTAAGAATCTCAAATTCAACCAACCATAAACTTAATTTATTATACCTGCCACTCCTGAATTATAAAAATGCTTTTGGTCTCCCTTGTCTTACTGACCCACTGCCATCTGGACAAATATGAACCCTGGGAACTGGAACTCATTGTTGGCCCCTTTCCAATGTCTCATGTTTAGTAACCTCTGATTTCTGTCAATCTTCATTGCAAAATTTCACTGAAGTCATTCCTTTTCACTCATATTTCTCCACATTTAAGTCCTTTTGATAATTTGTCTGAACCTCTGCAATTGTTTTCTATCTGTTCTTAAAGTTTCTAATCTCTACACTTCAATAGTTGTTCCATATAATGACAAGAACAATTTTAATGAAATCATTTCATCTTCAAAAAACCTTTAGAGACTTCCAGGTACATATTGAGTGAGTAAATATTGTCTTTTACTTCTCTGCAGGTCTGGAAGTCAGAATCAACATTATGAGAACTGGCGTCAACATACAAGTAAAGTGCAAATGGTATGTTGTTTTTTTTAATAACATCTAATTGAAGGTAACCCAACTAACTAAGGGCTTTAAGGAACTATTTTTACACTGAAATATATTTTGAATCACTAGTTTTTAACGTAAAGGAAGAACTTCATCTTTTGAACATAATTTAAAGAATTTAAAATATCTTTTTATCATCCAATGTGGTATGATTTATATGAGTTATATTGTATATAAATGCTTTCCAGTGATTGTGGAGTTTCATTTGTTGCCTTTATTTCTAACTGTGAGTGTTGCAATCATTTCTTGCTCATACGGAAATGAAGAGAGAGCACTGAGAATTTATTAATTTCTTACATTATGTCAATAAATTTAATAAATATTAACTCAGCCTTCACAGTAACCTTGTGTGATAAGGAAAATGAAATGATAATCACAATCAAGTGACTTGCCTAGGGTCACACAGGTAGTAAATAGAAAGGCCATAATTCAAACAGAAGAGTACTTAACGCCAATGTCCATCTTCTACTACTTTATGCAATTTTTTTAATACATGCAGATAAAGAATATTTTAAAGGAAATAAGTGAGCCTAATTCTAGTTCAGTTCCTGCCATGGACTATTTTTATGGCCTGAATCAAATGTAGACACTCTTTTTCCTAATTTGAAATGAGGAGAGCTGCAGCATTTATTATAGGAAATAGAAACCATTCTAGGCATTTTAACAAAGAAGTTCTTTACACAGATCATTAAATCCTTGTAACATTTTTAGGAGGTCTAGGGGTGGAGAGATCAGGAAGGCTGTCGTTAGGTATCAGCTGACTGCCACCACCCAGAAAGCTGGTGACTAGGGAACAATACAGAGTCCAAGTTCCCCCAAAACCACTGACACAGGACAGGGAATAGCCTCTGCTTTCCTTCTGCCTTCGAAAAATTCACATAGCTGCCATGCCACTGGCAGAACCTCAATTACATTCATAACGTTTAGTGGACAAAGAGTATGGAAAATCTACTTTCCAACCTTGAAACCTATGGAATATAAAGGAAATATTAAAGATAATGTATGTGAATTCTGGCTGCCAACAGGCGGTCACATGGGGTAGACTTGTGGCATTTGTGTTGTTTCTAACATTCCTTCCTTAAGAGTAGCCAAGCTGCTTAACGACAGTTGTGCCAGCTATGCCCTGCACATCCAACGCACAGCCCAGTCTTCCCTCCAGCTTTCTTATTATTATATAGGGTATTAGAATGGGAAGGTTAAGTAATAATAAAAAGAAAACGTATAACTTTGATGGTGCTATATCAACTCTGTCCAGTATAATAACAATGGAAGTTGCATATGTACTTTCTTAGTAGGCACTTCAGAAAAAAGTTAAAAGGAACAGATGGATTAATTTTAACGACATATCTTATTTAGCCAATATAGGCACAATAATTTAAAAATAATATAACATCATAATGAAATATTTTATGTGTTTTTCATACTGTCTTTATTACGAAGTATATATTTTATACTCACAGCACATCTCATTCCAGCTGCTAAATTTTCTGTAAAAATACTTGAGTTGTATTTAGACTTCATAAAATTTGTATTTGAAATAGGAAATTCATACTCAAGTCATTCCAAAAATATGCATATATTTTCAAATACTGACCTCCTCCCTAGCCAGGTAATTTTCCTTTAATATTTGACGGCACATGGATAAAATTGGCTCATACTTCTTACGCAGACTGGTAAGTCTTTAAAGCAAAATCATATTAACTGCAGTAGACAGAATAATGTCTCCTCACCAAGAAGTATACATCTTAAACTCTGGAACCTATGAATATGTTATGTTATGTGGCAAAAGGAAACTAAAGCTGCAGATAGAATTAAAGTTGTTAATCAGCTAAATAGATCATCTTGGATTTTTCTGGTTGGTCCAATGTAATCACGAGGGTCCTTAATAGTGAAAGAGAAAATCAGATGAGAGACCCAGAGAGACGGTGACTTACAAAGTCCCTGCCCAACATTGCAAGCTTTGAAGATACAAAAAAGGACCCATGAGCCAAGGAATGCAGGCAGCTTTTAGAAGCTGAAAATGGCAAGGAAAAGGATTTTCCTCTATAGCTCCAGAAGGAAGGCAGACCTACCAACACCTAGACTTCATCAGAGTAAAACCCATTTCTACCTGCCCTTCAGAACTATAAGGTAATATATTTGTATTGTTTTAAGCTACTACGTTTGTGACACATTGTTACATCAGCAATAGGAAACAAAAAACACCGGTTAAAAACTAAGGTCTTTCTAAGTTAAGCAAATTCACCAACTTTTACGTCAATTCACTGATAAAAAAGTAGAATTTATTCTTAGAATTTCCAGTCCAGCATGTAAGGATCTTGGAAGTTTACAATCTAGTTTAATATCAATTAACAAGCTGAACAAACTAAAATATCAACAGTTCACTTGAGATGTGTTAGAGATTTGAAGTCAGAGGACAAACCACTGCCCCTAAAATTGGAGAGTCAGGTGGATATGGAGAACCACAACTTACTGGATCAGAAACCCATGGGCAGAAACCTCTGTAGGAACTAGTACGGGAGTAGGAAAACCTAAATTGTAATTGAGAAATTGCTGCAGGCTCAGGGTAGACAAGCCTGAGAGTTAAAAACTCCAAAGGGGCCCTGGTCCTAGCAGGGGCCCAGAGACTTGTGAGTTTTACCTCCAGGAGCTTGACTTTATTCTTAGTGAAGATCAAAGGACAATCCCTTAGTGCTCCCCTAGGGGGAGGGAAAACATAACTGTTTTGAAATACACCAGAGCATTTGGTTCTTCTTAACAAGGCCTGCCCTCAGTAAAACTGTTTCACAAAAGCCTAAACTATTGGTATTTTATCAGAGCTCAGTCAGCCTGGGTGAAAGGAAATAGTCAATTCCAGCCCCCTTTCGTCTTCCATATGACAGAAATTAAATACTCAATGCTAGCCCCCAATAGCCGTCCTTACCCACTGCTGCTCCAGGAGGAGGGGGTTCCTCGCCTGAGGCAAGTTCACTATGAATTCAATGAGACTGAATAAAGATAAGGGCAAGAAGTTAGGGATTAAGAGGGGTTCATACCGTGCTTATTCTCACAGTGGTCACCAGCAGCTTGGCCTCTGCTCCAGCACTGCTCCCCGCTCCCCAGCACAGGGCTTTCTCCCTTCCTAGACCTGGGGCTCTATGATTTCCCTCTGCCAGCCACCTTCTCTCCTGGTTCTCCCTCTAGGCTTCTCTTCTCTGCTTTATAACCCCTCTGCTTAAGCTCTCCACTTCCACACTCTTCTCTGCTCTCCCAGTCCTCCACTTCTCTGCTCCTCACACCAGGAGGAACTCTATGGGCAGGTCCTGGTGGCTGGGAGATGCCTGACCAATCATGTACCAGGAATTGAGGAGAGGAGAGAATGGATGATTCCTCTCCACCCCTCCCCTGGGGGTGGAGGCCCCATAGGACATTTCTCCTTACTCCACATCATAGCAGCATACCACAAAGGCCTATTTACTGGAGTTTCGTTTACCTATTGCCTTATGTAGAGCTTTCAACAGAAAATTGCAAAGTGTACCAAAAGACAAAAATATATAGTTTGAAGAGATAAAAAATCAAAACCAGTTTCAAATAGGCAGAGATGAAGAAGAAATATTTTCTCAGACAAATAGAAACTGAGGGAATTTGTTGCCAGTAAAACTGCTTTGCAAGAACATCAAAAAAAATTCATCAGAAAGAAGGAAAATGATATAGATGAGAGAAACTTGGATCTACATAAAGGAAGTGGAGTAGAGGAGTAAGCTTCCCCCTTAAGAAGCTAGAAAAATAAAAAAGCAAATTAAATGTATCAATGGATTTCAAGGGAGGTAAACCATGAAAGTGTTGATTTTTTACTTAATTTTAATGGAGGTAACTAAATGGAATAAAATATATAGCTCTGAGTATATAGTACAAGAATTTTGACAACATATACAACTGTCTTACCAATATCTCAACCAAGACAGAGAATTGTCATCACCTTAGGAGGTCCAGTTTGTCCCTTTGTGAAAAATTGTGTCCCAGAGGCAATAGTTACTCTGATTTCTGTCTCAATAAATTAATTTTACCTGTTCTTGAACTTCTTATAAATAGAATCATATAGACTTCTTGAGTCTAGTTTCTGTCACTCAGCATGAAGATTTTGAGATTTAACCATGTGCATTAGGAGTTTACTTTCTAAATTAATGTATTGCTAAGAAATATTCCATTGTATGAATATACCACAATACGTCTACCCATTTCCTCTTGATAGGTGTTTAGGTTGTTTTCAATATTTTGCTATCAAAAGTAAAACTGCAATGAATATTCTTACACAAGTTTTTTGTGAGACAAATATTATCATTGTTTATGCAGACACGTAATGAGGAATTGCTGCATCAGCAGCATGTTTGGTGTTACAAGTAGCTGCCAACATACTTTTCAGCATGATCAAACCACATTACACCCAGAGAAACAATGGATGAGAGTCCAGTTCTTTGCATCCTTTCCACCACATAGAACTTAGTGTTAACCTTTTAAATTTAGCCATTCTACTGGGTGTGTAGCAATAGCTTATTGAGATTATAATTTGCATTTCTGATGACTAATAATGTTGATAATTTTTTCAGGTGCTACTGGCCATTCATATATCTTATTTTTATAAACCATCTAAGTCTTTTAGCTACTTTCATTGTTTTTAAATTATTGATTTGTAGGATTCCTTTGTTGAACATATGTATGGAAAGAATATTTCTTCACAATCTGTAGATTTTTCCATTTTCTTAATAATATGTTCTGATATGCAGCTGTTTTCAGTTTTTATGAAGTCAGTTAATTTTTTCTTTTATGTTTATTAATTTTTAAATTTTGCTTAAGAAATCATTTGCCTTTCCCATTTAGGTTTAAAATTGATGTATCGCAAGTTAATATTTTCATATGTGTCAAGAGCAAACCACTCAGGGAAAAGACAAAATTGAGAATAGAAAGGATACTGAAGCTTATCAAACTTTATGGAGCAGGTAGAAGGAAAGTTACCAAAGAAAAATAAAGAGTACTCAGAAAGACATGAAGAAACATAAGAAAGTTTCAAAACTTGAATTTAATAAATGAAAGGGCTTTGAGATTAAAAATTTTCCAGAAGGGTCTTATGCTGCAGAAGGCCATACAGATTATTTTTTAAAAAAGTCATTTTGACAATTACAAGTCACTGATTACCTAAGTGAAGGCAATTTTAGGAGCTATGATGCCATATATTTTATCCACTGAGTACTTACTGATTGCCTAGGTATATTGCAAAGGGCTGTGAACAAGATATATTGTTAGCCTTCTGAAGTTTATCGTCCTGCAAACCCACAGAAGTTATATTTCCACAAAAGAAGGAAAGAATGAATGATACTGAAAATAAATATAAAGCACAGAAATTTTTCTAGGGTGGCAAAAAAAGAAGTAACACTTGATGATTTTATTTGAAGACATTGACAAAAGAAATTTGTTTGTTTTAGTTTCAAGGCAGGAAATGTTTTCCTTAGGTTTTAGGTAAAGTGGAGGGTAAGAGTAGAAAAAGAAAGATTGAAAAATAGGCTGGGGTAATTGGAGCAATGCTGGATTAAAGCACATAAAGGAAACAAGATAGGATTCTCTCAAAAAAAGCAAAGGTGAGGGGTTTTGAAAAGAAAGAGGAGTATTTATTTCTCAAAAATGCTGATGGAAAATAGGGAGGGATGAATAGGAACAAACGTAAGTTGGGAAGAATGTATAACATCATTCATGAGCAATATGTTCCTGGAGAAGCATTTTGCCGAAAGAATGGAATTAAGACCCAAAGATAGCCAAGACGGTTGTAAGAGCGCTTATAAGGAAGAAGTGATCGAATAACAGAAAAGAATGATAAAAGCACTAAAGACTCACCAGAAGTTTGAAATTGTGCATTAAGATGAGATCTTAATGTACAGATGCATAATTTTCTCCAGACTCCTTTACTGCCGGGGGAAAGGAAAAGGAGAAATAAAATTAATAAATAAAACCTTGACTGTTGGTCCTGGCGCTGATCCTGGGTCAGCCTTGATGGGTGTGTGGGAGTACAAAGGGGAGATCTGGAGAATCTGATGCTCTGGGGCGTTGTGTCTAAAGTAATTGCCCAAAAGGTTTAATATAGAAGAGAAGAAAGTTAGAACGATCAACTGAGAGGACAGCAATAGTTAAGAGACTTGAGGTTAGAAAAACAAGAGTAAAAGGCACGAGAAATGTAGAAATGTGAATCTATGATCCAGTTGTGTGCTGAAACCAGATAGTTCCAGGTAAAGAGAGTTGATTGGGAGAATGTCTTCCCAACTCTGTATTCAAAGAAATCATGGTGGAACTTGAAATCAGCCACAATGCACGTATTTGCACTATAATGTTATGCAACAAGAAAGCAGCCCCAATCTTTTCTTTTTTTTCTCAGAAGGCTGGTTGTTAAATATTTACCAGACCACAGCTGGTAATTAGTTAGTAAGACTTCCAATTTTCTTTTTTCCTGAGGTGATAACAAGGACTAAGATGTGGTTTGGGGAATGGAGTCCAGTTTACTATCAAGTAACTATTTACTTAACAATAGCAAACGTCTTATAAATAGTGACACTAAAGTCATCTAAAATGAGGTCAGAAAGAGAGGGTAGTGGTGAATTAGAAGCAAAGAGTCATGAATATAGAAGAAAGACCATAATATCATTGAATAATATTGAAGACAATGGGGAGAAAATAGTGGACTTGGAATTGAGAACTGGGAAATGCAAAGTTAATAAAAAGGAAAGGATGGTAATTGTCAGTGAAACAGTAATTTGAAAGCCATAATAATAATTTAGAAGTATTAATTGAGCTAGTATAATTGTCACTATGCAACAGTGCCAGCATATAGAAGGCTCTTATAACTGTTGTGCTGTTTTTATTTAAATCCTCCATTAGGTTCTTTTGCTGGTAATTTAAACAGCTGCTAAAAGGGGGTGTAACTTGGGATCCAAGAATATTCATTCTACTAAGCTAAGGTTTATTTCTATCTTTAGTTGTACACAGTTTTATTTATAGTTGTAAAAACTTCTAACACTTGAAATAAGTTCCTAAGATAACCCTCCCCCTAAAAAAAAAACAATTTTTATGCTTATTTCTGTCTTCAGAAGTTACTTGAGGCTTTGGTAATTGGTACAGTCAGCTGATATTGAAAATATTTTAATATCTAGGGATTATCATATTGTCTGCCCACAGGCCTGGTAGTTAAACAGAAAGTAGTTATTATCTGATAAACATAAAAAATGAAAAATCTAAGCTTTAGAGTCAAAATTCTCTCCCTTTTTGTTTATTATTTTTTGGAAAAAAAGTTTCCTCCAACATTCTGTCTCATGTTAAAATATAATTTGTTGAATAATGGGAGAGAATGTTTTCCGAAATTACCCACAAACCAGATTTGCTTGTGGAAAGAGCAATAGTCACGCTCATTTTCCCACACACACTATTAGAATCTTAATACAAACAATGGGATAAAGAATAAATAAATAAACCCTAGCATATCTTAAACATAAAATAGCCAATACATATCCCCACATGAATTATATTTCCTGGAGAACAGTTGAAACACCTGGCAAATTGGCTTGAAAAGGAACATTAATGAGGGAAATGCTGTTGGGATTTCTTAAGAAATCTTGAGAAAATGCACTTGGGAAGGCTTTGTGTACTTTTAACTATCTTGCAAAACTCATGCAAATGAGTCTCATTCAACAAAATACCTAATATAATCACCCAATGTCCACATGGACTTCATTGTCTTTCTGAAGGCCTCAGCCCAGTCCCTTGAACCAAATGTTCTTAATAATCTTTTCAATATACCAAGTACAAACATATGTGTATTGTTAGAATAAAACTGCTTATTCAGGACACATTTCAAAATACTGAGACAAAACCTGCAAAACGTATCCCTGGAATCTAACTCACATTTAATAAAAGAATGTACTTTTATACTCTCTTTCTCATATATTACTCTTTTCTCTCTTCACTTTAGGGAATATGAATTCTCAAGCGTGGATAAAAAAGAAATCTCCCATCTTCTCTTCCTAGCCCAGAAATCTCCCAGCAAGATTTAATGACTGCCTAAACAGCTTTAAAGCTTGTTGACAGTGGGACAGGTTGTGGGTGGAGAGTAAGGAAGGAAAAAATTTTTGCCTATCCCCATATCCAACTACCTTGCCCTTCCGCCCTCTGCACACTGGCTAAGAACTAATTCCCAAACTTTTTAAGCTGAGAAGACTCCTCCCCCTTCAACATTAGAGATTCCGGATCCCAATGTAGAGTTGTAGGAAAATCCACCAGAGCTCAACTTGAAATACAGTTGAGCGCTACTCACCTTGACTGCACAAGGACACAGGGAGTTCCCCGTGTATTAAAATAATATGGAAGCTGGAGTCACCTGAAATTCAAAAATCTCTGTCACTCGCTGATTATGTAGCCATGAAGAAGTCACTTAGACTCTATGGTTCACCCAAGTGGTAGGAATTTGCACAATTGAAAATAACTATTGTGTTGACTATTGGCTGTTAATCTCCATGTCCCAATTCATAAATCTGGGTGTGTTTACATGCATATAAGTAAGCACACGTGTGTTAGGCTGCTTTAAATGCTCTTTTCTCTAGTTCTTCTAAAACAATCTTCTAGATTATATAATCTAAGACTCACTGCTTATAATGCCTCAAATTGACTTGCACTATTCACATTAACCTAACAATTCTTTCATGGCAGTAATTAACATAAGGTATGGTTTAATCACTAGGGCATTAGAAATGTTTTTGTTTTCAGAGATTTTAAATTCAGAATAGAAAATATCAGTATCATCAGGCATATCATTATTATTTAAAACAGAGATCCATAATCTGGGAACAAACAAGGAAAGGTGGCTATGTCATAAAACAGAGTAAAGAATTGTCCAGATATCTTAAACTGGGGATACATCTTTGCCTCAGACATCTATATAATTAAGTTACATACATTTTAGCCCAAATTTTTAAAGAGATTTATATTTATAAAGCAGTTTATGTGTTAACATGTAAGTCATCCCACTCTCTTTCTTACTCTTGAGTGATTTATTCCTTTGTTAAGGAAGGTTTGGTAAACTACAACATGTTGGGAATTTTTCTATTTCCTGGAGATTCCATGATGCAGAAAAGAGGAAAATTTCTGCTCTCACGTTCTAAATTTTCCTTACTCTGGAGAGTTGTCCTTGAATTCCCCAAGTATGGCTACTGACTGAATATTCAGTATATATCTCTATTAGTTATTTTAATAAACAAAATCCGTGAATCCCAATGCTAAACAGACTTATCACACATTTATGATATAAAGAATGAATGATTGAGTGAATCAAAGCTACTATGAGTTCAGAATTATTGATCTGATTTGTAAATTGAGTCCTGGTTTAGTTTTATCCCAAGTGTTACAAAGAAAAAAATGTATTTAAATAAATTCCTAAATATGTATCACTACTTGTTAGGTAGTGGGGAATGTAGCAGTGAACAAGATTAGCATGGTCTTTGTCTTCACAGGACACGCAGTTCAGCGTGCAACCAGATGAGTATTAAGACAATGAAAATACAGCGCTATGAAAGATGAGGAATTAGAAGGACACTGACCCAGGACTTGGTAATCAAGAAAGACTTTTTAGAGGAAGCATTATCTAAACTGAAATCTGAAGGATTAGTAGGAGCTGGTCAGACAACAAAGTGAGAGGAAGGGGAAAAAATTGGGGCAGAAATATGGAGTTAAATCTGTCCTGACCAAAGAATTCAAAATGGCTCAGTGAAGCTGGAGGTAATCAACAGGGGTGGAAGCATGAGGCACTTTGCAGGAGGAAGACAAATGAACACATAAGAATAGCAGAACAGGGAGAAAGGAGGAATGCAAATGTGCAAATGTGGAGCGCACCAACTCTAATAGGTCTAGTTTTGGATGTATTTATTTCAGCTAATATTTGTAGGAATTTCTGCTACTTGTGAGGAAACAAATTATAAATACATAACAAACAGTATTTAAACATGGAGAAATTGTCTAATTAGAAGTGTGAAATAACTGAGCGAAAATGCCAAGTAAGTCCATCTTGCCTAAATGTATTTTATTCATCATTTTCCAAACGTAATGTTCATAAGTTCTTAGAATCTCAGGACTTGATGGGACATTAATGATCATTTAATACAACTGTAGCCATAATCAAGGATATGATGGTATATATTGACAAAAACTATATAATTCCTTGTGTGAATTGAATATTTTTAAAAATTTATTTTTTTTGGTCATCATTCATTTGAATTGCTTAAAACAGTAATATTTACTTCCAAATTATAAATAAATATCCAAATTTCTAGTTATTCATAGTTATTCATATTCATTAACTAGTAATATGTTAGTGAGAAGAGAAACATGCATGCTATTAATTACTGTATTGACTCAAATAAACCCTCCAATCTCTCAAAGAAGGATAATATAAATAACTTTTTCAGTATATCCAGTAACATTGTTTCTTTCCTTGTTACAGAAAAAAACCCTAAAATTTGGAAGTTTCATGAGTATATGTAATTTCTGCTAACACCTTGGGAAGCAATTATTCAAGATATACTATGTCATCTATAGTACTTCAACTTCTTTTTCTGAACTTTTATGTATTCCAACCAAATCAGTGAACAGGTTGTATGGGGTGGGGCAGGGGATGGAAATCAAAAGTGATCATCCAATAGTTAACAGTGAAAAATATATGTCATTAAATGTATGCATTTATAAAAAATGCATAAGTTCCTGAGCTAATAATTGCTCACTTACACCAAAACAAAGAAACAGTATCAAAACATGAGCAATATTCCATTACCTTACAAAGCTAGGAGGGCACAAGATGCTGCATATTAAGATCAGGCACTTATGACAAAGTCCAGTTAGGATGCTAAGAGCTGGAATCTCTGGGAAAGTGATAAGAATGAAGAGAAGGGACTGTGGTGATTGATGATGAAATGGACAAAACACCCCATGCTGGCAACTCCTCATACAAAGGAAAATTTTAAATAGCAATTACCTAAAAAAACTCCCAAAGGAAAACTTACATTCTATCCCTCTCCCTTGATATTATAAATCTCATCATGTCTTTGAAATGTAAACCCTCCGAGAAGATAACCAAAACATTGTCACAGAGGGGGAAAAAGAGGGAGGGTGGGGAAAGAAGCTTTTAAAAATGCAGACTGACATAGAAGGTTCCTTGCCCAAAAAAGCTTTAGTCACATGGGTGGTACTTCATTCATCGTTAAAATTTTGGAATGAAAGTTACGGGGTCTCTGTTTATATCTGTCTGTATGTTTGTGTATGTCTATAGATATACATTAAATACATGTGATGTTTTTCTACCTCCAGTCAGTTTGCCAAAATTATTTTGCAAAAGAGCTCTATTTAACTCGCTTAAAGAAAAATAAGCTTTAAAATCAATAATTTACTCGTGTAAAGATGAAATTTAATTTTCTTTAATCTGCTAAAAGGGCAAAGTTTTCTTAGACTATGGTCTTGGTGGGACTATTCTTGATAGGATGTGAAAGGCTATTCTTTACCTTTTAAGTAATCTCCCTAGAAAACAAAGATCATGAGTTTTATCAAAATAATTTCCAGCACCTTCTGTAACTTTATCAGGTCTTTGATACTTCAGAAAACTGAGTCTTCTCTATTAAAAGAGATGACTTTTTTATATAACTTTCTGTATTTGCCTTTGAAGTTTTGAATTGTTACATTGGCTAAATGGAAGACTAAGTATTGTCTCACCATACTCTATGATCTTATTTGATCAAATATCTTAAAAAACCTTTTGATATTTTTAACAAGCTTCCCAAAAAACAAATTCTAAATGAAATCCTGTTGACCTTGAACTGACTTTAGGATTTTCCAGAGGGACTCTGGACATCTTGGAAGATGTTCTCCCTGTTTATGCAATAAAGATGTTGAACTGATTAGGCTTATTTGGTATGTTAAATTGCATGGGAAGCATTGTCAAATAAGAAGAGATGCTAAACTTTGTTTAGGGTATATTTGTTTGAAATTCCTAAAAATCTGGTATATTCTGGTATAATGTCTTCAGCCATATTTTTTAAATGTGTGTCACAGAAATAACCAAATTCCCTTGTCAATTGCATTATAATGAACTTTTCTCAAATCTTTAACCATGGCCATTTTTAAGACTTTTATCATTTACAGACAGCTATTATTTTTTTTGCAAGTGTTCCTGCAAGAGTGTTTCATCTTCTAGGATTCTGACAAGTGTAGGTTTCTGATACCTGAGATAAATTTGCCTTCACATTGGAGGACAACAAAGGATTTTTCACATGTTTCCCCATGGTTATATGCACAATCCCACCAGATTTTATTGGATGGTAGGCTGAAATCTGTCCTTTCATCCTTCCCCACATCAGTAAAATGGGCCCGTAACATTAATGTTATAATGTTAATCTGTGAAGACTTGGCTCTGCTGTAGGACACTCTGCAGGCTTTACTGGAAAAACTTTGAGGGAGTGGGTGGTGAAACCACAGAAAATTCAAGGCCTAGGCAGCATTGTGAAGTCTTTGGGAAAAAGGGGTCAAGGAAGATGCATATTGTCCCGGAAGCTATGATTGAGTCTACCCAACTCCTAAGACTACAAAAGTTATAAGCCTTTGTAAGGATTGTGGAATTTTGGAGAACTTTTATTCCTGATGCAAAAGAACTCTGGGGCATCCACTGGAGTTCCCGACCAGTGAGGGATTGGCAAAATGATCATATTGGCCCCCCACCCCCTGCGAGTGGGGGTTCTAAGTATACCTTGGTTTGTATGGACATTATGTCTGGCCTAACCCAAGCTTTCCTGTCACTGTGAAAACCAGGCTGCCACCATTAGGGGGTTAAAGAAGCTGGGTACCATATATAGATACCCTCATTAACTGGATAGTGATTGGGGGTCACTTTTCAAAGATCATGATGTGTAAGACTTGACAAAAGAAAATGGCATTGAATGGACTACCTTATAACATGCAAGCAGCAGGGTTAATAGAAAGGAAAAATGGAATATTAAAGCAGCATATTTATTACTAACTGACATGTACTAAAACCATCTTGGCAGGGTAGACTAAAAGTTCTGAGCTTTTAGTACACTTGAATGATCAATAAGTAGGGCCTGTTGCCTCCTATGCCAGACTGGGGACAGCGGCTGTGGCACCGATGCTATAAAGGTATGCAAGTCCCAGGAGATGGCCACTGCCTGACTCTCAACATGGTTCAATGTGCTCTGCTACAAGCCCCATCACGCCTGGGAAGGGAGTTGTCTAATGGATTTGGGACATCCTGCCAGGCTGCTTGAGTTACTTTGCACCCCTGAGTGAGGGGGAAATCCTCAGTCTATGCTAGGATCCCACTGTCCTGCTGCAAGCCAGACCTGTTGAAAGGTACTTCACCTAGAATGGACCACACACCATTGAAAGAGGTGAGAAGGTGGGGGTCCTGGTCTGGCATTTGTTGTCCTAATCCATCTCCGCATACCTGACAGAGCTGCCTCCCCCAGCCAACTTGAATGGTCTGTATAACCAGGTCAAGTTCCCAAAGCTGCCAACCTCCCTCTGCAAGACCAGATGGGCATGTTCTGTTTCCCACTGATACAATCATTTGGCCACTGTTTCTGTTCCCTCCGTTGCCCTGGAGGGTGTTGTAGTACACACAGAAGCCCTTACTAAATTTACACAGCAAGCCTTGAATGATGGCCAACAGAGCCTGTCCTCACTAAACACTGAGCTGTCTCTAGTGAGAAAAGCTGTCCTCCAAAACAGAATGGCCTTGGGCATTTTTACTGCCTCACAAGGAGGCTCCTGTACTATTGGCCAGACAGATGCTGCGTGCTCATACCTGATGAGTCTGCTCGTGTGTCATCTTCATTATAGCATACGAGGATACTGAGGGATCTGACCCCCCACCCAGGGGACTAAATAAATCAGTGGTTCAGACCATGGGGTCCTTTGTGGAGAAAGTTGTCACTGACTTTGGAAATCATTGTCTTAATCTGTTTTCTCTTTCGTGTAACTATATTGTTGCCGTGGCATCTGCCTCTCATGCAGACAGCCGCCAAAGGAACCACTTCCGTGCTAATGAAACCCCTTGCTGACCACTCAAGACAAACTGCAGAAGAGGAGGGTGTGTAAGATTGTACGAGCTGGTCACTGGCGGTGGCCATAGAGAGGCTGTGCCTGCTACTTGGCCTGAGGGCTGGCCTGGGCAATCAGAGGCCTCTCACACACTCCCCTGCCCTTGGGATGCACATTCCACTGGCATTCCCCACTCCCAGGAGCTGCCCCAAGCAAAGCCTTGAGGTAGTGATGGGTTTTGAGCCCATCTGGGCAGTATACATGCCTGAACTCAGTTAAGGCCTCTATATAAACTTTTAAGATTTGCTAGGTGGGTAGAGATTTACTTGTCTTGTGGCCATTCAAGACAAGTCTCATGTGTAATTTCCTTTGCTTATTGAACTTGGCACCTACCAATGTGGAGTGGCCTGTCTTCCGTCTTGCCCTGCTCTCCATGGACAGAAGCTGGTGTCAGATTGTACCTGGAAAGCTCCAAACCAACACCTTTTACTCAAAACATGAAAATAATGAGTTATTTGTATTACAGATCATTAAAGGAAGACTGTGGTGGATGTAGGATGTGGAGTGAAACTACAATGGGATAATTTTGAATATATTTTTAAATTTTTTCATTTAGTTTGCTGTCTGGCATGAATTCTAATATAGTATTTGGTTATTTAAATTCTTATTACAGACAAATCAGAGACAGACTGGTGGTTGCCATTGGGGAGGGGGGCAGCGGCATGAGTGAAATAAGTTAAGGAGGGAAAATAAGTGGGAATATTTTTTAAAAAAGTATCAGAGATCAATCAAAGTACTAAACCTTCATGCATTTATTTAATTTGTTAATTTTATTTACTCAACAATGAAACTGAGTACCTACTATGTGCAAGCACCGAGAAAATGTTCACAAAGATAAACAACTCTTGGTTCCGGCTATCAAGACAGATCCTGAAAACAGATTGTAACGTGGAAAGTGTCAGTGCTATTTTTGTAGAGGAATAAGGCAAACAGGAAGCCATTTTAGAACTCTCTCTTCAAATCAGTATTCAATAACATGCTTAATTATATATATTTTTATACCTGTTTTGCTATATAACACAGAGAATCACATTTTTCCAATGCCCTTCCTTAGGTATCATAAAGCCCTCCATCTCCCTAGGTTGAAGTTATGTCATTCTACTCCACAGATAGTAACACAGGGAAAAGGCCCCTAGGGAGAGGAGGGGCTGTGGGAGATTGGTTTCTGTTAGTTGGTGATGTGATGTATCCGAATGGCTGCTGAGCTAAGGAGCTCTGCCGAACCTCTCTGCAGCTGCTGACACAGGGAATGGCTGTTAGAAAGGCGAACAGAGCTAAAATCTGTTTCAGCAGTTTTATTCCTATAGTTTGCTGCAGCTTTTCATTATTCCCTGCTCCTCACACACACACAAAATTTCATAGTATCATAATATCATGCTACTGCTGACATCATATTTTGTCTTTCCTTTAAAATACAGAACTAATGTTAACATGAAAGTTCTTTATAAATTTGAACCCTCACTTATATGTATTAAAAGCTTTTTAAAAAATGCTAATGATTGTTTTCTAATTAAACATCAAAGTCTAGCAAATTCTATTCTGATAATTAAGTCTAATTTATGGAGAAGGATCAAGAACAGTTTGGTTGAGAAGCCGCTCTACCAGAAAATGTTATTCACGAGGGCAAAAGATGAATGTCCAAGTGTCTTAGAAGCCTGGAGGAAGGGCAACTGAACCCTAGAGGGAGGGCTTTTTATCATCAGCTTGGCATTGTGGTGGAGGGTGACTGTGGAGGGAGTCTGGGGGAGACATGAGGGCATTCCAGGCAGACTGACAGAATGAGAAAAGACACACATGTGAGGAAAACCCTAAAGTAGGGTAACTTTCATTTCCTGTAGATCTAAGAGCAGCCCATGCAAAGCTGGAAAAGGAGGCTGGGTGCTACAGCAGAGACATGAAACTTTATTCTATAGCAGCAAGGCAGAGCCATGGTGAGGGTCTTGTTTCAGAGAGCTTTTTATAGCAGCTGGAAGGCGGATGGACTCATGGGTCAAGTCAGCTGGCAGACAGCCCAGTGAGGTGACTGGGGACGCTGGCCATTTGAGGAATAATGAGAAACTCTGCAAGAATAGTGGTACCTTGAAAAAGAGGATACAAAGTTGAAAAATACTGGAAGTAAAATGGTCAGGGTTTAGAATGGGCGATTATGTGGTGTGTAGGGAGGGACCGAGTGAAGAAGAAAGAAGCAAGGAAAATGCCTGGGTTTTTAGCTTGAGGTATTAGGCGAATCCTGACCCGACCTATGGGAGAATATAGAGCAGAGGCAAAACAAGTTTTAGGGAGAACAAAGTCCCCTTAGGGACTTAAATTCTCGATTTGTCCTAATTTCTTGGAGCTAATGAATTCCATGCCAGAGAAATAAGTTTTCCAAAGGTAAAGAACTAAGCATAAACTCTCTCACCTAACATTGAGAGTGATACCTGTATTTGCTGAGACTTCAATACAGAGTCACCACTTCACTTAGGTTTTCAAAAATAAGTAGAAAAAAACTGGAAGGAGGATATTTGAAACTGAATGTGAAAGTAGCCAAAAAAGTATTTCATGTCATAATCAATTTCTCAAAAGCTTAACCTTTATAATGTGCTTCACATGCGTAGGGTGAGTACACTTTTCTTACCAACAATAACAAACCAAACATGGATTTTACTATGGCCAAGCTCCAGGGCTTACTCATTTTATCTCACACAGCCCTGCTCCAGGTACTGCGACTGCTCATACCTTACACAGGAGGAGGCTGAGGCCTGGACTCCCAGACAACCGAGGCAGGGCTGGGATTCAATCCAGACAAACTGACTCCCCCGTCTGTGCCCTTCACTACCACACCAGGCTGGCTTTCTCACACAATATCAAATGATCATAATTAGGATCTGACATTCAAATTTTTACCTTGTTCTGACATCATCTTCAAATGGAATTCAACTGCAGTTGCAAAAATGACATAGTAACAACAGGTTATTTTATATGTTACTAACTGTAGGACTTGAGATGCTGATGGCGCGGAAGCTTCAGTCCGGGGAGTCGGGCTGCTGCCCTCAGCAGAGGAGGTGCGAGCTCTGCTGATAGCCCCTCGCTGAGCCCAGCCTGCAGTCCCAGCCCCATGCACGCCACCAGAATTAACTTTCTATGGCCACAGAGACTGAGTCCCACCTCACCAGCTGGGGCTTCTGGCTACACAAACTGCTTACAATTCCTGTCTGTTCCTAGGTCAGAGACTTTTCATTTGTTCTGAATACTTTCATTCATTTATTTAATTGAGTACTTTAAAAAATATATGTCAACCCAATAGGTTTGATAGTGAAAGGAATTATGTATGGGCTTATTCTTTGAAAGAAAAACTATCTAACCAAAGTAATACATAGTCATACATTTAAATACATCCTACATTAAATAGATTTCATTTCAACATACATAATCTTCATATTTCAGAGGATTAGCAAAGCACCATACTTCACAAAATCAACACAGTGGGTCAGGAAACATATTTGATGTAAGAAACCATCAGAGACTCATAGAAGCTCTTTGAGAATCTAAAAAACTGTTCTAGTCATTGGGAATCTAGAGCCATATGTATGTATGTATGAAAGATCGATCTCTTTTTAAGGGTGGTACAAGGGTAGGCACAGGAATACGCAGATGAGAAAGCAAAGGAGGACTTCTGAACATATTTCTTTGTATATATTTTTGTTCTTCTGAAAACAAACTATATACCACTATCTTACATATGTTTAGAGACCTTTAAAAATAATAAAAGCTTATATTTATTGAGTACTTACTATATGACTAGTACTTTTCTAAGTACTGTTATGTTTTAATTTCATAATTCCTTAAAATAAAAGAGATGTATATAGAAGTATTACTTCCCTCTTATAGATGCCAGGATAGACAAGCAGTTTATAAAGGTGATACAACTGGTAGATAATGGAATATTTTCAAAATATTTAATTGACACCTTCTTTCTTATAATGCATTTTCATTAATTTAAAAACATAAAAGTACTTTTTTCCCAAAAAGATTAAATAAAGTACAATTTAAACTGTGGCTAGCATAACTTATTTGAATAAGGACCATGATATGCTACAAGTATGACAAGACTTCTTATTCCTGGAAAGTTAGTATGCTGGACAAGTTTATGAGAAAATTTTCTGCTGGAAATACAGTGACTGAATTTATTTCAGTAAAAAATAGAAACATATGGCCTAAATTTAGGATGAACCATTGAAACAGAAACTGATCTAATTTTTTTGAGATGTATATTCATGATAACACAAAGTGACAAAAACAATATGAGGCTACCCAACCTGCTTACAATTCTAGGGTATTTCATCATGTTTGTATTTTGGTGAAATAAAAATCTTATTTGTTCCTTTCTTTTTCCCATAAGTTGTCCAATGATATTTAAGTTATTTATCATACCAAAGTGTTTTAAAGGTAGTGATGATGGATTTATCTCTGCCTCTCTACAGTACACAGGAGACAAATGCAATATTGTAGTACAGGATAGTATAGTATTCAACAGAAAGAAAGGTAAGTGTGTCTTTTTTTCTCTTGCCTTAAATTAAGTAACTCATGATATTTACTGCTTTTATTAATATCTATAAAATAGGGACACGTGCTTTATTATATATGAAAGAAGAAATGGCACAACTATTTTGGAAAACACTTTGGCACTTTCATAAAAAGAAAAATAGATACCTACCACATGACAATTTCACTCAACCAAGAGAAAAGGAAATATATGTCTGTACAAAATTGGTACATGAATGATCATAAAACTTTTATTGGTAATAACTCCGAACTGGAAAAAAAATCAAACAAGAAATGGCCATTGATGGATGACGGCAAACAAACATACTGTGGTATATCTAAGCCTTGGAAGATTATTCAGCAGTAAGAGCAAGTGAATTACTGGTACATGCAACAGTGTGCATGAGTCTCAGAACAATTATTCTGAGTGAAAGAAACCAGAACTCTCCCCAAAAAAGTGGTCATACTGTATGAATCCATATAGAAAATGTAAATGAATTTATAGTGACAAAACAAATTAATGGTACTGAGGTGGCAGGGTGGGAAGTAGAGGAAGGGAGGCTTGACAAGGAAACTTCTAAAGGAGATTAATATGATCTGAATCTTTGTTGTAGTGATGCTTTTGTGTTTAAGTGTGTGTGTGAAAACTTAAATTATACAACTTAAATATACATATGGTCTATCTCAATTATACTTAATAAAGCTTTAAAATGTTTAGAAGTAAACTCAAAAAGCAGAATAACTGTTAAGTCACCAATTTAAAATCTGTTTTAATAGGCTTAACTGTGTATCATCAGCATGGAAAACTATTCACTTAGAATAGAGAGTAGAGTATGACTGTACTGCATTTACACTATTTCCCAAATATACTTAATAGACTGTAATTGGTTGATGAAGGCAATCTAAATTATTTTAAATGGGTTTCTTGTATTTGCCATATGGTTGACTAAGTGTTTTAGAGTGTATTCTTGTTATCATGTTCTTGTAAACTTTTTTAAAGTGGACATTTGATGCCCACTAATAAAAGAAAACTGCATTTCAATAAATTTTCTACATAGCTAACTTTCTTTGCTGTAAGACTATCAAGTTATTATTCTTATCCAGAAAGTCAGTTTAAACTATTGTTAATTTCCAGAAATGCGTGGATTGTATGTCCATTCTTTTATGTATGTTCTCAGAAAGGAAAATGGATTACCCCATCCTGTAATTCCCTTATTTCCTACCTGTAGCAGCCAAAGGACTCTCCAATGCCTCCGTCTAAGTGGAATCCCAAACTACGCTGGCTCCAGAGCTACAACACCCTGATTTCAGGGCTGGGTGAGCAGACTTACCCTAAGTCTTAGAAACCATGGGCTCCATCTAGTGGTCCAGTTTTTACATTTTTACATTTAGCATTTAGCTTTCTGTTCATGGCATTTTATTTTTTTGACGTGCTTCAATAAAATTATAAAGTAGCAGCTCTGTTCTATACAAAGAAATCTTATTCAATAGGGTTGTAGTTTTCAACATTTTTTGGATTATATAACCTTACTAGTAATAATCTGAATGTCATGTTTTATTTTATTTATGCTAAATGGAAAGAAAATGGGTTTGTTTGTTTTTATAATGGTAAGGAAGTGGAGAGCTGTATGTGATAGCATTTTCAAAAAGGGAATCCATTAACCAGTCTGCGTAATCTCTAATATTATGCTGAAGGAAATGAATCTAATAATTCCATAATATAAATCATACAAAGCAATGATCATCAGGTTATGGCTTTACATTCTCTGTAGCTTTTTATTTGCAAATGGTTGCTCTTTAAGGCACCAAATTTCTTCACCAGAATATCTTAGTTTATTTGAAAAGTCACAATTACATATGGCTTAATTTAAATTAAATAGGTACCTCTTAAATATTAATTAGGATTTCTGAAATGATCATATACTTTGCTCACCAGGCTAATAAAAGATACTTACGGATTCACACTGTGCAGCGTATTGACAAAGCACATTCCATTTCCACTGAGTCAGAGAGCATTTGGAAAATGTGGGTCACCTGAGGACTTCTGAACACTACTTGTGAGAAGCACATCTTGAATCAGGAGCCAGATACTCACTCATGCCCAGTTCCTTTTATCTGTACTTTAAATTGCTTTACTTCCCTCCCCCAATATCCCCTTCACTCATTCACCAAACCACACACATGTGCCTATGAGCACACATGAACACACAGACACACACAAACACACACAGGGTTTTCTTAGTTTCTACTAGAATACATTCTTGCTTTTAATTCATACCAAAGAGATGGACTGATGAAAAGAACATTCTAGGGCATCCAGGGTGGAAGCTAGGGATTGCTGGAGGACATCACTCCTGCCAAGGGCATCCTTACCTCTTGCCAGAACTGTGTTGAGGTACAAGCCTACTAGGGCTTCCAGGCGGCAGGCTCTTGCCATGTGACTCTGGGAAGGCAGGCAGTGCAGGCACTCTGCTCTCCCAAAGTCCTGGTGACCCTGCGGCCGCTGTGCTGCAGAGCACCTGCTCACTGACCCTCCCAAGGAGAGCAGAGATACTACATCGACTTTAAAGAAAGCCTGGCTACAGACAGGATGATGGTGGCTAGGGAGGGGGCATTGTTTTTCTGCATCCCCTATATAGGTGTAGTCCCTAGCATATCACCGATGATCAGTGAAGACCGCAGTTAAAAAAAAAAAAAATGAAAGGTTCATCTCCAAGCCCCTGCTTTACCATTGACTGTGCCCATTTATGTTTTCATTTTGAATTAAAACATAAAATTAACATTGATATATATACATATGTCCATATATATATGCACATACATTGTTTTCCCCTGAATTGGCCTGTGCATTAAAAAATAAATAAAAGCATTGCTCACCAATAGCTTAGAAGGGGCATGTCTTTCTCAGCATCAATTCAGAAGCATGATGACTTTCTTTATGGAAGTGAGGGCCCTCCCTCTTACCTTTTAGGAAAACCTCTAAGGTTTCACACTGGTCTGCCACAAAACTTTTGATTACATTCATGATTTGGAAAGGGGAGGACAGTACTTGCTTTCTTCCCTCCTTCCCTCTTTTGTTCAGCACCACAACTATGAAAACAAATGTGAAAAATGCTTAAATGAGCTGAAACCAGAGTTCACAATATGGAACATTTATATGATGAAGATGTTAGGCATCATATATAAAATGTAATCACATGCACATGTTTGGTGGGACATGCAGGAGCCATGTGGTTCTTATAGTTAGTGGTGATTTCAAATGAGAGTCTAGAAGCACATGGCTTTAAATACAGTTGCCATAGAAACAAACAAGCAATTTATAGCATCTCAAATCTAGAGAATTAATTTTAATAATTTCCATCAAGAAGCAATATAGCATCTCAGTTGGTGCCAGGCTCCAGTGCCAGGTTGCTGGGGTGCAAATCCTCCTTCTGAAACAGATTGTGTGTGCGTCCTGGGGAACGTTACTTTCCCTCTACTCTAATGTTATTATCTATAACTCTATAAAACAAATACAGTAATAGTACAAATATGGTTGGTTATCATGTGACTTAAATGACTTCCGATATTATATTTACCATACAGACACACACAAAACAGCCTTCTGCAAAAGTGAGTGCACAATGCATATTATTTGTTAGTCTACATAATTATCAAGACTTAAAACTCTTGGTCATCCGCTCTGCAGAACGTATTTAAATTAATCGTCTGAAAGAGAAGTCTTACCTGAGGGCTTGGTCACCTGACCCCTCTTAAACGAGGACTGCTTCTTTGCTCCTTCTCCATCTTCTTGGCTCAAACAATTATTCTCCCCCTTTGGTGTAAACTCTGAATTGCAGGGGATACGAAGCTGTAAGCTATTTTGGTGGTGAGATACGTCCCCCAATGGAAGCTCGTTGGAAGAATATGTGTGTGGAAGTGAGAAACACAGACTCACCCTACCGTCAACAGGAACTTTAGCAGCCTGATACTGACACTATTAACTCTTGGTCTCTGCTTCTACTTAAGTGTCTTCTCTGCCCCTTCCTCCTAACACCTGGCTGATTTCTTCCTGTTTTCTCATTACAATTCAGGAAGTTACAGTTTGGGTTACTAGCACTGCCTCTGGGACAAGTTCGGCAATACCGCCCTCCTCTGGCCAGTTTCCCGACTGGCTATGCCTGGTCAAGGGTTTTTCAGATTTTGCTGCGCATCAGGCTGACCCGGGGGGCTGACTAAAACGCACAGGTTGCTGGGCCCACCTGCACAGCTTCCGGTCAGGAGGTTCATGGGTGGGGCCTGAGTATCTGCTCTTATAAAAGGCCACAGGTGATGCTGATGTCCCAGGGACCACACCTTAGAAATGTGAGAGAAGATAGTGATCATCTTTTTCTCAAGAAATAATTTGGCTTCTGTCCCTCTGCAGTAGGTGTGAAAGAGACAGTTCTTTGGAAGTAGAAGTCAAATTGACAAAGCATCTAGCAAACTGTATCTCAATAGAACTGATTAAAAATTAAAAGCTAGGAAAAACTAAAAATAGAAATACCATTCTACCCAGTAATTCCACTTCTAGGAATTTACCCAAAGAAAACAAAATTCCTGATTCAAAAAGATACATGCACCCCTATGTTTATCACAGCACTATTTACATCAGCCAAGATATGGAAGGAGCCTAAGTGTCCATTGGTAGATGAATAGATAAAGAGGATGTGGTACAGATACACAATGGAATATTATTCAGCCATAAAAAAGAAAGAAATCCTGCCCTGCACCAACATGCGTGAATCTAGAGGGTTATGCTCAGTGAAAAAAGCCAGATGGAGAAAGACAAATGCCATATGGTTTCATTTATTTGTGGAATATAAAAACAAAGCAAAACAGAAGGAACAAAACAGCAATAGACTTATAGACACTGAGAAGGGACTGATGGTTACCATGGGGGAGGGGTTGGAATGGGTGAGTGAGGAGGGCAAGGGGGATAAAAGGGCACAAAAAATCTCATTCATAGTACAGGTTGGTCACTGGGTTAGTAGAACAGCATGGAGAATATAGTCAATGATTCTGTAACATATTTCTTTGTTGACAGATGGTAACCACACTAGAGGGGGTGAGGATTTAATAATATGGGTAATTGTTGAACCACTGTGATACATATTTGAAACCAATACAAGATTGCATGTCAGTGATCAAAAAAAAATCGTATTAAAAGCTGTCAAATAATCTTCCAAAAATAACATTCTAATCTGTTCTTGTCCCTCTACATTCTTGCTGATAACTGGTTATTATCAAACTTTCCAATCATTAGAAAAGAAGGAAAAAAGGAGTAAAAAAAAATCTTACTGTTTTTATTTATTAGTACTCATGAACTC